>JANSTP010211101.1:0-26291 GCA_025330745.1 Cladonema radiatum | reverse complement strand
GACACGCTCAAAACTTGAAGGCGCAAAATGACAAAAAGAGGTTTGTATTTGATAGATTCATTTTACATATAACATACAATGATTGTGCGCTAAAAATAATTTTTACATCAATACTAGAAAAAATATAATTTAGAGTTCAACAAAAAATATTAGAAAATATAACATGAAAGTTTCAGACGAAATAATATATGTTTCATTCACCATAATCATCATCATTATTATTTTTTCGTTTTGTTTTGATACTTCACTCTTTTCAAATTTTTAAAATTAAGTTTAAATCCCCTGAAAAATCACTAAATCTTATTTACAGTAAACTCTCAATAACTCGAACCTCCACGGGGCCTAAAAAATAGTTCGAAATAACAAAAGTTCGAGTTATCCGAAGGACATTTAGCTCAATTGTCGCTGAAGGGACCAAAGAAAAAGTTCGAGTTATCGCGAGTTCGAGTTATGCAGGGTTCGAGTTACCGAGATTTTACTGTATTTTTTAACTTAAAACGAAACGTAACAATAAAACAGTGCAATTAAATTTTGTAACAAAAATAACAAAAATAAAAAACAAAACAGAAGAAAAAATAATATAATACATCTTGAATTGTTCTAAAAAACATGTTTCCTGCTAAATTTTTCTACGCTATTATTTCTTTATCGATTTTTGAGTGCAGATTTTTAAACTCGGGTAAGTTCATCGTCGTCAATCGTTTTCGTGCGATGTTCGACGATGTTACGTTGTGTATATGTTGTCGTCACCGTTCGATTCTCGTAATGAGGAACTAGATAATAAATACATAAATAATTAAATAAATCAATTTTCAAGCAATTTCTTTTTTAAGTTTTTTCGAAGTAACTACTCTTTTCAGCAGCAATTTTAGTGATTGTCCTATTAAGCCGACCTAATTGGGTGCTAACAGCACCTAATAATGGTTTGAAGTAGTTTACTCGCATCCTCCCGTAAGGCTTTATATAGATACGAACCCAAGCTGCATATTGGTAAATTTCTGTCAAACCTAGACTAGATCTAGTCCATTCTCCAGAGCCACCAAACACAATTTTCGTAATTTCGGGATTTTCGGGAAAAATGGGAAATCGGAAATCTCGGCAAAACTGCAATTCAGGAAGTTGTGAGAATGTCGGTAAGTTTTCCCAGATGAAATATGGCTCGAATGAAATTTATTTCCTTCTTAAAAATCAAGAACGACTAGTTTCTAGTCTATGTCGAAACCAAAAGGAAACGTTCTATTTCGTTCGGATGAGAAACAGAGAAAAACTAAAAAATGTCAGCAATCCCTCGACCAAGCTTGTTGTTAAATTGCGGCTTTAATCAGAGTGATTATTAACTTCACCTACCAATCAAAAAATAACTAAATAAATTACCATCATGGTACTTGTCCTTTTGATCGTCCGATGTACTTGATGAGTTATCTTTATGCATTTCGTCCACATGTTCCCGACGTGTAATGACCGGTTCTTGTCGGCCGGTTGGATCAATACGCAACTGGATATCCATGCTATCCCATTCTGGATTTTCTTCCGCAAATTTAATTGTTGCGCTATGACATTCATATTCACGTTGCTTTAAAAATGATGCTTTACTATACTCATCTTCGATAATCTGTGTGTTTGCTTCGTATTGCTTGTGTTCCATTTGTGGAGACCCATGGTCATAATCATCTAATATCACCATACTCGCTGTTTTTTCTTCAGTGTCGTGACGTTCGCCGTATGTATTGCTACGAGTGTCGTTATACGTTGTCGTATGATGTTCCGAGTACGAGTCATGTTTCTTCATTTTGACGGTATCGCTGTCTTGATATCTTTGTATACCTTGGATGCTGTAAAAATTTGCGCTGTCATGATTAGGCGGGCCGTCGACGCGATCGTTGCTGTCAGCATATCCCCACGCAGCGTCAGATCGATAGCGACGTTTGTAACACAATAAGATCGCAATGGCTAAGACGGCTAACCAGAACAACATGCCAAATATTACGAGACCGATAATCCAGAAGACAATGTAATACGAGTCTTGTTCTTTGTAACCGTCAACTGTTGTTGTGACTTGTGGTTCGCTTGTTAATTTGAAAGGAGTGGTAGTTTGCTCAATCGGAACGACTCCGATAAGTCCATCTCCGTAGTAAGCGACTATAACGAACCTGCAATGATAAAAGCAATTAAGTGTTATTCTGGCTTGAAACTTTTAGTTTCCCTGTCAAGTTCAGGCTACTTTCAAAATACTTTAAGCCTTTTTGGGTATCATTTTTTATAAATTTTTTAAAAATTCACAGATTTATTTTTACTGCATCAATCTAAAGACTGCATTCTCGCCGCTCAAAACTTGGTGGCCGTTATTTGACAGACAAACTACGAGGAAAAATATAATTTCTGGCACGGTGTAGTAATATTCATATTAATCTTTTCTAGAAAATCAAAAAAATATCTTACGTGTAACTTGTTCCATATTTCAGTGGTCCATTGCACACATCTGCACGTCCTGTCTGTAGGTTACAATTCGATTCCACGCCAATTTTGTATAAGAATGAGTCCCCATCGACTTGTTGCACCTAAACAGAGAATTTTCAATGGGTTTTATTAATACATATTATAAAAACAAAGTTCCAAGCTGACTTTCCTTCTTAACTACAAAAAACTTACCGATCTGCGTTTTCTCGTACCACCAGCGTTATTTACTTCAGATGCGTTAATACGTGCCACAATCCATCGCCTGTACTGATAGAAGGATCCACCGCGATTAGCATATACCCAACTAACGGCTGGCATCGCGGCTTTGGATGCTACCATTTCTCTTTCCTCGCTACTCGGATTGGCATTCGTGTAAGGAAGTTCTTGTCCCAGAACTTCATAGTAAGCTACGTTGGCTTTATCAAATGTCGATAATGAGAAATTGACAATCATGTTGTTATTTATCACTTGAACAATTTCACTTGGACTATCTCCTTGCAGTTCGGGAGTAACGCCAATATAAAGTTTTGCCTCTGCATAGACTGCGTCATTGTCGCTACGGGTCGCACGCACTGAGAGGACGTAAACGACTGGTTCTTTAGGAATTGATGCCACGTTAACTTGAACAGATCCATCTAATCTGTTGATCTTAAAAACAGAGGAAGATGGCATAAACTGATAATTTAAGACCGTGAAATCACTTGTTTCAGCTCTCAACTTTATCACAAGGGCATCTTGTCGTGCACCCTCCGTGACAGTTGCGCCATAGGTCGTTCTCTCAAAGGTGACAACTGGTACGCCCGATGACGTCACTGAAATATCAGCAGTAACACATTGCTCGAATATGCCGTCACTTGCACAGACAAAGAATTGATAGCGACTCTGCGTAAGTGGTGCGTCTTTCACATAGAGCCTTCCGCTAGGAGTGACTGCAAAATAGTCCAAGGCTTGTTCGAATCCGGGAGCAGCTCTTAGAGAATATGATATAGTATCATTTTCTTCGTCTTGTGCGTTTAGTTGATCAATGGTTTGATTTGCAGTAACATTGACATGGACAGTTATAGATATCGAGAACTCATTGAATGTTGGTGCCTTTGTATTAGTCTTCGAAAGTCGGACGATATTCACTGTTAAACGTCCGGTTGCGCTTAAGCCAGCCGTGTCGTTGACAAAGATAACCAATTCAAAGGAATCCACAGTTGATTGGTGTAATTCTTTTAGTAGATATATTTCGCCTGTCATTCGGTCTATCCGGAAAAATTCTGGTTGTGGGTCTGCAAAATAGTACGTTAAAACATCATTGGCATCGTCATCAGTTACTTCAGCTCTGTAAATTGGTGAATCTACCAATGCTAACTCGTGGATGGATAGCGCTGTGAGAGGATCTTGCGTGAACTTGGGAGCGGAATCAGCGGTATCAATGACAGATATCATGACGGAAGCGTATCGTGTCAATTCGTCATCTTTTGCAGACACGGTCAGATGGTAAGATCGTGTTGTCTCATAATCAACAACGGAATTCAGGCGAATCTCGCCATTTTCCGAGTTGATACGGAATAATTCTTTGTTACCTTCCGTTATATCATATTCGACGTTCTGCCCGGCAGCTCCTGCCATGATTTGTACGATGAGTTTATCAATCTCTCCTGGTTCAGTGATATTTGCCTCATAATTAACTTTTGTGAAGGTCAATACTTGAGCTACATTTACCGAGATGTTTCTACAATATTCATTTGACCCATCGTTCGCGCATGTTTCAAGAGTATAGGTGCCAGCATCGAGTTTTTTCTCCAAAGAAATAATTCCGGTATTTTCATCAACCCGGAAATCGTTTCCTTCGTTACCAGATTTTATCGAATACTCTAATGTTGTATCAGCATCGCTATCAGTGAAAACCACCTGTCCGACAACATCACCCTTACCGTCGCACTCGGAAACAGAAAATCCGCTAACAGGTCCATCAAAAGTGGGAATAAACTCATTAACGTTGGTTACACGGACATAAAGTAACAGCCTGCTTTCTATCAAACGGAAACGATCTTGAACTGTTACGACAATTGCATAGAAATTTTCTGACTCATAATCTAGAGTTGCTTTCAATCGTATTTCTCCGGTTAGCTCGTTGATCTCAAATTTATTCCTCGTATTTATGTCAGACCCGGAAATGCTGTATCTGATTTGTGTGAATCCCAAAGTATCGGAACCTAATTGTACAACTGTTGTGTTGACTGCCGAGTCTTCGCTAACGCTTATAACTCTGTTATTGCCTCCATCAACAGATATTTGCAGACATCCTTGATTATTATTGTTTCCTAACCTCCTAATATTTACACGTTGGCTTCCCCTCACAAAAGCGCCAATGCTGTCATTCACAAAGATGTTCAACGTGAAAGTGTCTTGTTGTGTATTGGATAAATCATCATTGACGTAAATGTTTCCGCTATTCTCGTCTATGCGGAAATATTGTTGTGGGCTTTCAAAATAATAAGTTAATAGATCAATAGAATCAGCGTCTGTAGCAGAAACTTTGTATATCCATGATCCTATGGGTGTGAACTCATGAATCAAAATAGGCGATCCCGGTACAAAAACTGGGTTTGAGTCAGATACGTCATTGACAGATACTACAACGGATGCGTAACTAGTATACTGTCCATCACTTGCGCCGATTGTAAATTGGTAAGACGGCTTTCTTTCGTGATCAATGCTTGTACGTAATCGGATGGCTCCCGTTATTTCGTCAATAACAAATGAATCGTAGTCTTGGCCGCTCAGAGAGTATCTTAATCCATCTTGTCCGTTGGTATCACTGTCGCGAGCAGTCACATTGAGTATCGGATCGGTCGTTTGCCCTGGCTCATCCACGGACACCCTGTACGTTAACTGTGAGAATCTTGGAATTTGATCATTGGTTTCTTCAACAGAAACAACAAAACTACCGGACGTTGCTGGGTTCTGTCCGTCCGAAACTTCATAGTTTACTAAGAAAACGGTTCCGTCACTTGCATCAAGTTCTTTGTTTACCTTGATTTCACCATCATCTGTAATTGTTAAGAAGTCCGAGAAATTACCACCTTTGATGCTATATGTGAGGCTACCACTGTCCGGATCTGTTGCTTTCAGACAGCCTAAGATATGTCCTGGTTGAGCTAACTCAGATGCTGAAACTTTAAAATCGGGCTTTGTAGTTATCACTGGAGAAGTGTCATCGACATCTTCAACATAAACGACTATACCGGCATATGATGTTACAATTTCATTAGGTATGTCGGACGGTATGTCGGCAACTAATGTAAAATTATAAACAGGATTTGTTTCATAATTGACGTCTTGGAGTAAAGTGACGGTTCCATTTTCATCTACACTGAACATGTTTCGTATACTGTCCGGTTCGATTCGGTAAGTGGCTCTGACGAATGTCTTTGTCAAAGTTAAAATTGGTGTCGGCGTATCCGTACCTTCTTCGACTCGTACGACAAAAAGACTCGTCTCAAATTGATATTTGATTGGTGGGCCATAATTATTCGGACATCCTGACGATGAGAATGCGCACGATCTTACATGATAACTTTCAGAAGGCGTTACTACGTCCACAATTATGTTTGGTAAACATTGTACCGGTGACTTTTGGTCGTTGACGCATACAGTTAACCGATGTCGCCCCAAATCGCTATCTCGGACACATCGGTTAGTACGTATGACGCCATTAGGGGTTATGACGAACAAATTATCAGGATTTCCTGTCGAAATATTGATAGTGAATTTCTTGTATGTGTCGGCGTCGCTTACGTTCACCATGGTAACAATCGTATTTTTGGGTGCCGTTTGAACTAACAGCGCGTCCATCGGTTCTGCCGTCACTATCGGTAAGTTGTCGTTCTCATCTTGGACGTCAATAATGACTGTGTAGCTGACAACTAATCCATTTGTGAAGGTGGCACTTATTTGCAGAACATGCTGGCGCTGCATTTCGTAATCTAATTCCTTTACTAGATCCAGATATCCTACAATACCGAAAAAAAATTCACTTACAACATGTAGAAAAACATACAAATAGGGAAAAGTAAAAGCAGACTTCATTTTGTTATTTGTAAATTTACAATGTGAATTGCCTCTCTAAATTTTGAGCGTAAGATATTTAGTATTATCCAGTCTACCCCGGTCTACCCAGTTTTTTGTCATAGAAAACGTAAGATGAAGGGAATAAATCATGAAGCATTTCAATTTTGGGATGGTTGCCTTGAAAGCAAATACTGTAAGTTTCTTTGCATCTTCTTTTGTAATTCGTGAGTAATTACCGAAAATATGGAAAAGTGGTGGCATCCCTCCCGGTCTGAATAAGTTTAATGTTCAAATTGTCAGAGCAAACCCCTTGGAGGCCTTAGTCACAAAAAGTTTCAACTGTCTCGAAGACATCCTTATCTCTATATGATTAGGACAGCTGCAAAAGCTTAAGTTTAGAAAACTGAAATGAAAATATAATCAGAGAAACCAAGCCTCTAGCAGTACCAAGACCTAGCATTTTGAGTAGCCTAGCCCCTGACCTTCCTCCCCCTTCTGGAATTGGCTAGAAAGTATTGTAATAAAAATTAATACCTTCAGTACTGTTAATTTTGAAGTATACATCTGGGGAGACAGAATATCGGGCTTGCTTGTTTCCTCCAAGCACGTTGTACGTGCCAATTCGGAACGGAAGATCTTTTTTATTTTCGCTAATGGTCCGTCGAGCATACGTTCCTTGGATAATGAAATCTTCAACAGGAACTCTGTACGTAATAATTACTAGAATTGTATTACGTATGCATTCCCCGTCCGTCACCGTGATCGAAGTGTTATGGAAGTTATTGCGTCGCGTGCTATTCGAATTGAATTCCTCCGTGACCGTAATACGACCATGATTGTCAATATCAACGGGTATCTCGCCCTCAAGGAGCTCAATTGAATAAGTTAGGTTACCCACTGTGTCTTGATCTGTGGCTTCAATCTGAGCGACTAATAAACCTCTATGTAGCGTTTCTGAGTGCTCTACAATGTACATATCGCGAGCAAACGTCGGGCATCGATTGTTTACATCAAGGATGTACACAAAGACTGGTACTTGCACATTAACACCTTCCTTCACGAATGTTGCGTTAACTGTAAGATGATAAGATCTTGCGATGTCATAGTTGAACGTACCGGTTTGTGTCAAATTACCGGTGGCCGGGTCGATTGCAAACATATCGCTGTCTAGCTGATAACGCACCTCTCGCGATCCTTTGAAAGAGATCGTTTCAATAAACTGAGGAACTCGGGTTTCCGGAAACTCATACGTATAGATGGGTTTTTCTGGTTGGAAATCTACTGGGTCAGCACAAGTGTCAACGTTTATTGTCAGCGTTCCCACATCCGGACATACTCCGTCATGAACACGAGTCGCGAGCTCAAAAGTACGCATGAAGCTGAGCGGAAATTCTCTGGCAGTCCTGACAACTCCATGTCCGTCGACGGTGAAGTAACCATCTTGATTACCGTCAGTAATGTTGTACATTAGATCCATAGTGTCAGCGTCAGTTGCCGTTAAAATGGCCACAATTTTACCAACTTGTGGATTGCCATCAATAGATGCTGTTGATCGAGTTTCTGTGAATCGGGGGCATTCATCATTTACATCGACGACACGGATAATAACATGTCCATAGGACATGTAGAAGTCGAAAGCGGCTTGAATAGTGAAGCGATGCTCCTGTTGTGTTTCGTAATTGAAACTTTTACCAGAACGTAAAGCAATTAAACCTATGAATAACATGTATCATCTATAAAAACTTTTACAAAAATTATATACTTCAATAGTTGTCCAATTGAGAAAAATGTCAAAAAAATTTAAGGAAATATGAACCAAATGAATTAAAAAATATTTATAGGAAAGACTAAAGTACCTTGGCTATCAATCGAAAACATTTCTCTAGCACTGTCTTCCATTATCGTGAAATTCCTTGGTAGGGCGTTGTTAATAAGTTGAACTCTCAGAACATCTCCTCCTTCGGGGAAACTTTCATTGATATATCTAATGTACAAACCATTTTCTGTAAATTGATACGACATGGGCGTTTCGCATACACCTAACTTAACAAGGACCACAGATTCATCGGAACAACGGCCATCGGAAATAGTAATGGCCAGAGAATATTGCATTTCGGTATACGAAAACAAAACATTTTGCGTTGAGATTACACCCGATGTGTCGATGGCGAAGTTCGTATCATTGACATTAAACGTATGATTTGTGAACGTATCGTTATCAGCAAATAAGATTCGAGTAATTATCGAGTTCTGTGCAACAGGAGAGCTGACCTCTACCTCGAAATAACTCTGTGATAAGATTTGTGGACATTGGTCGTTGATATCCATTATGTAAACGCGTACTGTCGCACGTGACGTAATAACATCAAGAGGATTTCGGTTTTGAGTTGTTGAGGTACGTGCAACCACGACAAAAGTTATTTGTTTCGTTGTCTCATAATCAAAAGACTTGATCACCCGAATTTCACCTGTAAATAAACAGTTAAACGATAATTGGAATTTCGCCCAAAAAAACTTAACGAATAACAATAGCAGAACAGATAATTGTCAGAAATCTTATTCTTTTAACTGTTGTCACGTCAAAATTTGCAGTCTCGAAAAAGATTAAGTAATGGAAATTCTTATGAACACTCTCTGTTTTAGAACGATTAGGGTTTCTGATTCTTGTATAATTAGATAAAATGTAAAAATTTTCTGTGTGCCTCATAGTAAAATATACGCCCCTAACGCCCACCCTTTTAAATATCGTTATCTATATTCTTCCCCGTTCCCAAAAAACTTCGGCAAGAACGAAAAAAAAAAGCTTTTTATTTACCCGAGGTTCTATCAATCACGAAGTGTTCATCTGCGTTGCTGCTACCGGCCTCAATGGAGAAATTTCTGTACATATCCTGGTCAGTATCCACTTGCAGTATGGGGTCAGATGGTAGCGTCTCTTCATAAAGCCAATACTCGTAGAAACTTTTTGTGAATGGGTATTTATTACAATCAGGACACGGAGCTAACGGATTAACTTCAACCATCACACTCGCGTTACGTTCGCATATTCCATCACTAACTATTACAGTTAACGGGTAATCTTGTGAATTTTCGATATCGAGTTCTCCGCGAACACGAATACCACCGTAATTATCGATATAAAAAGTGTCATCGTTTTGTAACAACGTAAAGGTCAAAGTTGTCGAGTCTTTATCTTTGACTGTGACTGCAGCTACGATTGTGTTGTTGGCCACAGGTTCGGTTATTTGAACGATTTGCGTCAAAGGTCGAATAGACGGGCATACGTCATTGACGTTAGCGACGTTAATAACAACGGTTGCATATCCGAAGCTACGCTGATCTTCAACCATGATACCGAAAATGTGTTGTGGTTCTATCTCATGATCTAACGTTCCCTCAAGAGTAATGGCACCATCATTGCTGATTGCAAATATCGAATTCATATCAGCGTCAATAATTGTCAGCTTGTGTGGAGGCTCAATGTTCAATGTGAATACTCTTAACAAAGTCTCTCCCGTTGGTGTGTCTTCTTGTACGGTTGTCACATAGATTGTTTGATTGAAAGCTGGCGGCGCCTGCAATGACGTGAACACGTTAACTGTAAGCTCTCCGTAAGCAGTAAAATTTCCGTCAGACACACTGATATTCAGATTGTATATACGCTTGCCGAAAGCATCAAGTTTACGGACTAATTTAACAACTCCTTCTTCCGTAATTTCGAATTTATCATCTCCGCCATCAACAATGGCAAACATCAGCTTTTCGCTGTCAGGATCGTATCCGGTGACTGCGAAAACACGCGTATCAATTAAGTGTGCTTCTGAAACATTGACAGTGCTTGGGAGGTTTGTAAACATCGGTGGAATATCATTAACGTTCATCACGTTAACAACAACAACGGCAATACGGGTGTCGGCAATCGGTAGTGTTACTGATGCTGTCACGGCAAATATATGTTGTTTTTTCATTTCGTAATTCAAGTTGCTCAAAAGGCTTATTCCACCTGTAATGAGAGAAAAAATTCTATAAAATCCGTTGATACGTTCGCACTTTGAATTCTTAGGCAGTCTTTCAATAAAAATTGGAAGCACAAAAGGGAGCACGAAAGGCGCTAAAATCTGGGGCGTCGGTTTAAATAGACCATCAGATGGTGTGCCTGAGCTCAACCTACCGTCAAATAAATAAAACTTAAAGGCAGTGTAAAACTTAAATACACCATCACTTGAATCAACTCAGAAAGAAAATAGAACATACAAGTTAATCATTATTCAGGCTGAATAGGTAAAAAAGATCGAAATTTACGTTGTTTTTTTTCGGCGACAGCGAGCACGTTTGGCTGTGTTCGCCATCTTGGATATTTATAAATGTACCTCCTTCTCGAAAAGACAAATTAAACAATGGCACGGTGAGTAAAGGAGCATAGCTTCACGACTTGTGAATCACGAGCCAAGGAAGATGACATTTATAAAATGATTTTGTCCGAAACTTTTTAAAATACTTTTTAAGTTGTAATTACTCCTGATTCACGTTATGAATACTGTTTTGAGCAATTTTGCTTGAGGTCTCATTCAAGTTTTAAACTCCCCTTAAGGTAACTTTAACATAACCTAGTAAACGGACGCATAACCAGGAAAAGAGGTCTGTTTGATAAGAGGTTTCTTCACAAAGATTTCTAGGCGTGACAAAAACAAAAATGTTAACGTACCATTGCTGTTAATTGTGAACATTCCTTGCGCTTCTTCCGTGTATATTCTGTACGTAATACCATCGAAATTTCCAGCACTCGTCGTCAAAAAGACGTCGTTTGTCGGGTATGTTTCAAGTAACGTGACAGTATAGGTCGCATTTGAAAATCTTGGCTTGTTTTCTGGTGTAACATTGATAATGACTTGTACCTGCGATGAGTTGAATGTGCCATCAAATGCCGTTACGGAGAATCTGTACTCCTTCACTTGCAGTTGCGCATTGACAACAATCGTATCTTCAACGATCCTGAATGCATTATCTTCTACAGATCCCACTATTGAGTACGTAATGTCCTCTTCAGCTTCTCGGTTCGATATACTGAGTTTAATAACAGAAAAGTCGATACTGGACGCTTCTGAGATGGTTTTAGCATAAAAGTTTTCGGATAATTCCGGAATTACATCGTTAACGTTTTGAATAACTATTGTGAGACGCATTAAAGCAATGTCCTGTTCTTCGTCCGTTGCTACGATCAAGAGCTGATAAGATTGCCTCGTTTCGAAATCGAAAGGCTTAACAAGATAAAGCTTTTGGTCAATAATTTGGAAGTTGTCGAACACCGTTGACCCATGGAAATCTAACGTAACTGGTGAGCCGGGTAACGTTTTACTAACATTAAATGTGTAAAGTTCGCTACCATTTGCTCGGTTTTCCGGGAAATATCTGATATCAAAATCGGGGTAGAAAATTGGAACACTTTCTTCCAGTTTTGCTACGTAAAGATTTAGAGTTAAATTTTGAGCCAGCTGCGGATCGCCTTGATCATAAGCACGAACTGTTAGTTTGTAGCTAGTACGTCTGTCAACGTCTTGTTTCTTCATTAAATGAAGTTGACCGTTTTCGGTATTAATTGCAAAATCACCGCCCTCATTTCCACCAATGATTTCGTACATAATACGCCCATTAACTCCACTATCTTTATCAGTTGCCATGACAACAAACAAAATGGTACCCGTATTCGTGTTTTCAATAAAAGTGATGTTATATTCTGTTTTATTGAATACTGGCGTATTGTCATTGACGTCAGCGATTACTAGAGTCACACGTGCATGTCCATACAACATGTTGCGCATATGACTGTCACGAGCCAGGACATTGAATGTCACTGTTTTGCGTTCTTCGTAATCGATTGGTTCAGCAAGATATATTTGTCCGCTTGTTTCATTGATATTTACAAATCTACTGTCCATGGTTTGGTTTGTGTCGAGACTGTAGGTAATCTTGTTTCCGGTGTGGTCTTTATCTGTCGCATGTACTTTAAGCAAAGGTGTGCCGACATCTGTATTTTCCAAAACGACTTCTCGGTAATATTTGACGTCAAACATCGGTTCGTTATCATTGACGTCGGTTACTGTGATGTAAATTGACGCGTTATGTTCGTTCATAAGTCCGTCACCATCTGTTGCCATGACAACAAATGAATAACTCTGCTGTGTTTCGTAGTCGAGTAACTGTTTTAATGTGATACTTCCAGACATGCTATTTATTTCAAAAGTGTCTGTTGGATCGAATATTTGATAATTTACAGAACCAAAGACGCCACTATCCATGTCAGTAGCGCGCACGTGAAGGACTGTTGTGCCAAGTGGCGCATGCTCCGAAACTGTGTTATTGTACATGTCCCACTCGAAGACTGGCGCGTGGTTGTTATCATCAGTTACCCTTACGTAAACAGTAGCAACGCTCATCAGATTGAGATAACCTTCATCTGTAGCAACTACAAAAAGTTCGTAGGAATTCTGACGGTTGAAGTCGATGGGATGATTGACTCTCAATTTAACACCAGGGGCGTCTTCTGCCAACGTGAAGTCATCTGTAAGAGTCATGATTTTGTAATTTATGTTGCTATTAGGTGATGTCTGATCCATATCTGTAGCAAATACTATCTCTCCGAAAGTGCTGTTCACATCAATACTTTCAGCGATTGTAAAGTTATATAATTGTTGATTAAAGATTGGTCTGTTGTCGTTCCAGTCCATTATACGGACCAGCAGATTCATTGAGGTCGTATAGCTGGATTCTTGCAAAATTATGGAAAGTGGTACGATCTTCTGTTGGAGACTTTCGTAATCGATTTTCTCTTTCAAGTAAACTTTACCGGTACTAGTTATATCGAAAATGTTCGAGGGTGAAATCGAATAGTTTCTTGTGTTTCCGAAATTGGTGCTATCTAAGTCAGTGACGGTCGTCTGGTACACATAGAAACCAATAGGCTCGGATTCGCTCATATTAACAGAAGCAGTATTTGGTGAAAACATTGGGCTGTTATCGTCCATATCATTGACGCATATCGAAATGATTGCAATATCTTGAGCTCGTTCCTCGTTTGTTGCACGAACAATAAAGTTATATTCACGATTTGCTTCGTAATCTAGCGAGCTAAAGACACTAAGACTTCCGTTATTGTAAACAAGGAACTTATTTTCATCGAATTCCTCACCCAATAAACTATAGGTGATGAAACTTGTAGAGGTAGGATTCGAATTATTCGCCAAAACTCGTAACAACGATGAATCTAGTGCATTTTCATCGATACACGCACGATAATAAACTTGCGAGAATTTCGGTCGATTTGATGATAGGTGGGACCGGAAAACATTGAGCACTACATTTCTTGTTTCGCTGAGACTTGTCTCGCCATGATCAGATGCTTCAACCTCGATTTCATAACGGTTTTTGACTCGACCATCCAAACTACCCACTAATTTTATCATACCGGAAATTGCATCGATAATAAATATTCCATCTCCGTCACCACCAACGATATCAAATTCAATTTTTCCATTCATTCCAGAATCTTTATCAGTGGCAAAAACAGTACCGACAGTACCACCGATAAGCGTCGCATCGGATAAATTAAACGACAAATATTCGTCATTTATAACAGGAGCATTATCGTTAATATCAGTAATAACAACAATAACGTGAGCAAAGCCGGTGCGACTGTTGTATGGATCGAGAGCTTGAACAGCAAACGTATAATTTTGTTGCCCTTCATCATAATCAAATGTTATGTTGTTATATATCTGCCCGTTTGTACTGTTGATGAAAAATCCCATACTATCGTTGCTAGGCAATATGCTATAAACAATAGGTCCAAATTGCGGTTCGCTTGAACTTGCCATCACTTGAATGATTTCCGACATTAAGCTTGAATTTTCCGCAACTTCCACGATATATGGTGTTGTTAAGAAGAAAGGTTGATCTTCGCTATAGTCTGCAACATGAATATTTAAAGCGGCGGTGGCTATGAATCCAGTATCAACAGGGGGAATTGCCGTTAAAGTATATGAATAACTGTCTTTTGCTCTTGCGTTCAAAGGTCTTCGCACTTCTAATGCTCCATTTTGGGGATTCAAGAAAAAGTCTTCACCAAATTGGTCTTGCCCAGTATACGTTCTAGTATAAAAGTATGTGTTATCACCACCTTCATCCATTCCGTGTGCTCTTATATGAAGTACTATCGCGCCAACAGGTGTTTTTTCCGATACTGTAATGTTATATTCCAGCAAGGGGAAGAATGGTTCTTCGTCCCTTACATTCTCCACTGTTATACGGAGCAATCTATATGAGCTCAAATACGGTGAACCTAAATCTCTGGCAAACACTACAAATTCAACATGGCGAGCAATCTCATAGTCAAATGGTTTGATAATGTAAACTTCGCCTGATTCTTCGTTTATATCTAAATACGTTTTCGGCTCGATACTGTATTTTATGCGTTGGTTCATGCCAAAATCAGTATCATTTGCAAATACGATGAGACCGTTGGGGAATCTTGCTGTAGGGAAGATTGAATCACCCTCACGCACGGTCACGTTCAATGGGTCAAGCGGATAAAACACTGGTCTATTATCGTTATAGTCGATAACGCGCACAAGTACATTGGCACTAGTATTTAGCGATGGATCTCCTCCGTCTCTTACCGTAACAACAAAACTGTAAAGTTGCGCTGTGTCGTGAATAGGTTGCTCTAAGATTTCGATACGTCCGTATTCATCAATAGTGAAATTCAAACCCTCTGGAATGGAGCTGAGAGAGTAAGACAGTTCAGCATTTCTTCCGTCGTCGTTATCTTTTGCGATGACGGCAAACACGTATGACGGGATAGAAACTGTTTCGATGACAGAGAACTCATACTGATTAACGGAGTTAAGGCCGACAAAGAATGGAGCCTCGTTTCGATCGAGCACATGAATTGTGACATGCGTGAAAGCCATTCCGCCGTTTAAGCTTAATGCTCTTACCACGAAATTGTATTCTTTTCGCTCGTTGTAAGAAACATCTGCCATTTGAGCCAAAATATTATCTGTAAGGAGGCGAAATTTCCCATCAATGGTATCTGCTCCAGAGAAAATAGTAAAGGTAAACTGGTCAAGTGTAAACTGTCCCATATCTTGAAGTTCTAAAGTTTCTAACACCTTGACATCATTGAAATCTCCCTCTATCACAGATAAATTGTAGTAATTCTCTTTAAATCGGAACCCGACAACTTCAACGGGGGTGACGTACACTAACACGGTAATTTCTGCCGATAACTGTTCTGGTGTTCCCATATCGCTAGCTGTTACACTCAAATTATAAAATCTTGTGCCGTAATAATTCAAGGTTTTGTTGAGACGGATCACGCCGTCATCTCCATTTATGAAAAATGTGCCGTCAAAGTCGTTGTTTAAAGTGTACACAACTTTTCCATTAGCCCCAGAATCTCCGTCAGTGGCGGAAACAGCGACAATCGGAGTGTAAATATTTGTAGCCTCTGATACATTAACAACAATGATAGATTCCTCTGGTTTCGGAGCCATATCATTCTGGTCGCCAACGTCGATTATAATGGTCGTATGGTCTGTAAAATTCTCATAGCCTTCATCAAAAGATTGAACAACGAACTTGTATTGGTGTTGCTTCTCGTAATTCAATGGTTCCAGTGTATAGATAACTGCATAGTCGTTTTCTCTCCTCATTCCGAAATACATAGAATCATTGTTTGGAACTATGCGGTAGCTTACCGAATTGAAAGGCTGCCGGTCGCTATCAACAGCTCTGATAGATAGGCTGTCATTCTCATTCTCCTGGAATGTCACTCTGTACATATTGAAATCAAAACGAGGCTCACGATCATTCACATTCGTCACTCTAACTGTGATTCTTGTGCTGTTCGCGCTTGTACGGTTTCGACTGTCCATGGCAGACACAATGACGTCATAACTGTCTTGGTTAGCTGTTTCGTAATCTAATCGTTGATTGAGCACAAGTTCGTTGCCATTAATTATGAACATATCAGGATTTCCGAAGTCTATTTGCTCTATATGATACGTTATCATATCGCTCATGTCGGCGTCAGTTGCCGTCAAACAGAAAATTGAAGCTCCAACTCTTGCTTTCTCTGATATTAAGACGGAGTATTGCAGGGATTCAAATTCTGGAGCGTTATCATTTATGTCGAGGATATTAATGTCAATGTAAGCTCGACCAGTTAAATATGGCGATCCAGTATCTTCTGCGATAGCAACTAAAGCATATGTTCGCTTTGTTTCGAAATCTAATTGCCCATTAACACTGATTTGTCCTGTAACCTCATCAATTTTAAAGTCTGTTGTATTTTCAAGAGGCTTGAAAATGAAATTTTTGTCACGACTTCCATCATCAAGATCCGTTGCTGTCAGATTCAAAACAATGTCACCGACTGCGGTATCTTCATAAATACTGATGACGTAATGATTTTGGTCGAACATTGGTCTATTATCGTTGACCGGAAGCACAGTGATATAGACGAATGCGTCATCACTTGATCTTTTATTATCTTCATCATAAGCTTGGATTCTCAAAGTAAACTCTTTGGTGCTTTCGAAATCAATATCGCCACTCGTTTCAAGTCTACCGGTCATAAAATCGAGGTTAAAAGGACTCGGTTTCGGATCAACAATTTCGTATCTGACAATTGAACCGGGATCCATATCTACTGCGTACAGATTAGCAAGAACTGTTCCATTTGGTGTATTTTCAACTAAGGTAACGTTGAATGTTTTCATAATAAATTCAGGTGTGTTATCGTTAACATTTGTCACTCTGAGCGTGACGCAAGAATAGCCCAAACGTTGGGGCTCACCGTGGTCCATGGCATAAACCAGGCAATGATGCACTTTCATTTCTTCTAGGTTAAGGTCTTCTGTTGTTGTTATGCGGCCTGTGGTACTGTTAATTGCCAACGCAGTACATGTCGTTGTGTTCCGTAGTCCGTATGTTATTCTACCATTTTCACCAAGGTCTAGATCGTTGGCGCGCACATCAGCGACAAGCGAACCAATTGACGCGTCTTCACGAAGCGTTGAAACATAACATTCCGTGCGACCAAAGTACGGAGCATTGTCATTTATATCAGCGATTATGATTGTGATATATGCAGGTAATAAAGCATCGTTTGTGCCATCGGAAACTTCCGCTCTAAATTCGTAGATGTCTTGTACCTCACGGTCTACGCTATCACGAAGATAGATTTCGCCTGTTCCCGAATCAATACCGAATTTCGATAGATCACTTAAATCTTTGGCATTAACTAAAGTAAAGTTTAGCCTGGCATTTGGGTTTTGAACTTTCAGTGTTAAAACACGCGTTTGAACCAAAGTGCTTTCTGATATTGTAATCGTGTAATTTTGCGGAACAAAAAGTGGTCGTGTGTCAGGTACATTAACGACTTCAATAATAACATTCGTGACACTGGTACACGGTGAAGCGACATTGGATTCGGTTACCAAAACTGGGAATCGGAAAAATTCAATTGTTTCATAATCAACTAGTTTTCTCAATCTTACATTACAGTTTCCTACAATATCAAAATATTCAGAGGCAAATGGTTGAGTTATGCGGCATGTGGCAACTCGATTGAGAGCAGTAACATCACGGTCTGAATATTCCAATCGTAAAATAACTTCATTGAGTTGACTGTTTTCAATGACACTACCGGTATATAAAGAAGCATTGAAAATTGGACAATGGTCGTTATAATCAATTACATTAATGACAATAGTAACATTTTCTTCTGATGTAAGGCTTGGAGTTCCCATGTCACTTACTGACACTGTAATCGTGTGCGATGGGTTTGCTTCGTGGTCTAAATTTCCTTCTAAACACACTAAACCATTTGAAGAGTTTACTTTAAACAACGTCGAATCTCCTGATGTCAAACTATAGGTTATTTGGCCGTTCATGCCTTCATCTTCGTCGGTAGCGTACAAACGCGTGAAACATTGACCAGCACCTGTCGCCTCAGACACACCCAGTGAGTAAGTTCTTGGCGCTACAAAGACGGGATGATTGTCGTTTACATCATCTAAAGTGATGGTGATTTCACCAACACCGACAGATGTCGGTCCACGGGCTTGAATTGTCAGGACGTGTCGTTCTCTGGTTTCTCGGTCGAGTGATCCGTTAACATAAATGTCACCTGTTGTTTCATTGATCCAGAAATACATGTTCGATCGACCTACAAGATAATATCTCATTCCTTCACTATCTCCCGTGTTCGCGTCGAGTGCCGTAACTTTTGTTACCCAGAATCCAACCGTAGCATTTTCTGGTATAGATATGTCTGATCCAGTCAACATTGTGTAGGCTTTGTGAACGTACACAATAATTGATTTATTGGCGTTACTTTGTGGAGACCCTCCATCTAATGCTTGGATATTTACAGTGTACATACTATTCATATCATGGTAAACATGCTTCGCAAGAGTTATTGTTCCGTCAGGTGAAATCATAAACGGAGTATTAGCATCTAAAATTTGGTATGAGATTTGTCCATTCACAGCAGAATCATTATCCGTCGCTTTTATGCATGTCACTGTTGAACCAAGCAGAGTATGTTCTGTAATATTCACAGACGTCACGTTGTCGGTAAATATAGGTCCATTGTCGTTAACATCGGTGATAATAATGTGTACAGACGCTTTATTAGTTCGTGAATTTGTTAAATCAGTTACAACAACGTCAAATGAATAAAATTGTTTCATTTCATAGTCGAAACTCATAGTCGAGAAAATCTCTCCCGTTGTTGAATTTATTCGGAAAGCCGTACTGTCGCTTGACATTTGTGAAGCAGCTGCGTCGTCACTATCATCTTCCAGCATGTACGCAAACGGACCTTTAACAACTTCTGCGGACGTAGCTTCCACTTGCAAAATGGATGTTTCAATAGGCATATCTTCACGAACCATTTTTATGTAGAGTTTTTGCATGAAGAATGGCTGCTGTTCGCTCAAGTCTGTTACTTTAATCACAATATTCTGGCTAATTTCTGATCGACTATTAGGAGACCCGCAGTCTTGTACAAATACTCGAATCGTGTAAGAATCTTTCTCGGTGGCGTTCAAAGGTTTAGCGAGAGACAAAACACCGTCATTGTTTATTGAAAATGTATCATCATCGTTACCCACGAGTAAATAACTGCAAATCTGACCAAATTCACCGAGGTCATCATCTCTTGCAATGAACGGTGCTATGATCGATCCCACATTCATTTTCTCCGAGATTGTGAGGTTGTAAACAGTGGAGTTCACAAAGTAAGGGTCATTATCATTTTCATTACGGATAATCAGGTTGAACTGGGACACTTTTGTCAAAGAAGGTCTTCCCTCGTCTTGAACAACCAATACAAACGACATTGACTGAATCATTTCATAATCTATCTCTCTTATCAAAGACAGCTCGACAAGCAAGGGGTTCGGCCTATTTACAGAGAAATAACCAGTAGGGTAGACTGTTACCGTGAAATTCCGATTTGGACTTGTGAGATCATTATCTAATACAAATAATCGCAAGCCGTCTACTGGACCAACAAAGTTTTCATTAACTGTAAAATCACCGTTGGCTCCTTCAAATTCTGGAAACATGTCATTATAATCGACCACAATTACATTGAGAGTCAAGTTTGCATAAAGTAGCCCTTCATCAGTGGCGGTTATTTCTAAGATGTGTCTACGAACTCGCTCAACAGGATCATAGAAAGTATCCGCATCTAAAACGATATTTGTTCTGATACGACCATATTTGTCAATCAAGAAGTCGTCAGTGTTCACTATATCATAGGTTAGTCGACCGTATGGTTTGCTTTTCATGTCGTTGTCATGGGCAACTACGGAAAATATATATGACCCGTTAGGTACCGTTTCAGAAACCAATACTTCGAGGACCTGTTGATCGAAGAAAGGCTTTTCGTTGACGTCACGTACAAAAATGCTGACACTGCAACAAATCTGCGATCCTCGCTCATTTTGTGCGCACACCATGAAGTCGTAACGATCTCTGCTTTCATAATCGAATAAACGCAAAACGTTAATTCTGCCGGTTGAACTGTTTAAAGAAATAGCATCTGCGACGTCTGATAGGTTCGATGCAATCATGTAAACGATGTTTTGGCTAACATAGTTTCCAGCATCTTTCGCATTTACAAAAAAGTTGGTCGGTGCATTTTGCGGGTCAGTATTTTCATCAATTGAAAAGGCCATAGGACAGGATGGCTGGAACTCAAGTAATTTGATTTCCACAGGTATTACGTCAATAGTTACAGTGACGTAATCACTAAGATTTGGTGAAGCATCCTGATTGGTAGCTGTGACATTAAAAATGTATTGGCTTTTCACAAAACGGTCAAGAGGAATTGCTAGGTAGATATCACCAGTTTCACTATCAATGCCAAATGTTTTCTCAGTTTCATCAGCGATCGCGTACGTTATTTTGGCGTTGTCGCCAATATCACTGTCAGTCGCATGAATTTTTAGAACGTTTGTGTAAACAAGTGTAGCTTCAGTTATATTGACCTGGTATTCTTCTTTTTCAAAAGTTGGTGCGTTATCGTTAACATCTGTTACTTTCACCGTTACTAACGCTCGACCACTAAGCTTTTCTGGCGCTTCCATATTACGCGCAACAACTTGGAAATTGTAAACACTCTGCATCTCTCTATCAAAAGATGTTGCATTTGGAAAAATGAAACCCGCTGCAATAATACGGAAATAGATACTGTCATTATTTGGCACCAAACTGTATTCTATTGCGTTATTTAAAGCAGTTGCATCACCGTCTGTCGCAATCACTTGTGTGTTCCCAATAAGTGCATTTATATCGTTTCCTTCACGAATTTCAAAGTAATAATGCTCTTTATCAAACACTGGTTCTATATCGTTAACATCTACAATGGTTATCTCTACGTACGCAACATTTATTCCGTCACGAGCTGTGAAATCATTTCGATCGCTCACTACAACAGTCATATTAAACGTACTTTGCATTTCTCCATCATCAGTATTGAGATCATGAGCGACAGTTATAATTCCAGATGACGGATCTATCACAAATTTACCTCCATCATTTCCATCGACAATCCTGTAAGAGAGATTAGCATTGATTTTGCTGTCCCAGTCAAGGGCTTTCACTTTAACGATAGAACTTCCTACAGGAGCTTTTTCTGAGATTTTGTTTCTATAGAATTTCTCTTCGAACATTGGGACATTGTCATTAACATCACTTATCATGATCAAAACGCGGACTTGCTGAAGCATAGGTGGTACTCCGTTGTCAGAAGCAATGGCCACAAGTCTGTACGTCTTTTTCATTTCGTAATCAAGAGCTTTGGCGACAGTAACAATACCAGTTGTCGCGTTGATGGCAAAATCTTCAGTGTTTTCCAAAGCGATATATGACACAATGTTTGTAGCAGGATGTGCGTCATTGTCACTTGCGTTAACTCGTAGAACAGATTCACCTATATCCGTGTTTTCCGGTATTGTGATTGTGTAGTTATCTGTTGGATCGAATATTGGTTTGTGGTCATTCATGTTCAGAATATCAATATTCACAATAGCTGGTACTCTGCTTAATCCAAAGCCGAGAGCGAAGACATCTAATCGGAAACTACGTTCATTCTCGAAATCGAATTCTCTCTTAGTATAAATACGACCATTTTGATCGATTCGGAAGTTTTCATTATTGGTATCCATCAAAAACGTCACAGGAAAATCTTTGTCGTAATGCAGGAGGAGCTTGACAACAAAACTGTTGTTTGGTTTGTTTTCAAATATAGTTACATTATACACGACAGGATCGAAATAGGGAACGACGTCGTTCACATTTCCTACACTAAATCTGACGCATGCTCTCGATGTTAATGGTGTATCGCCTTGATCAGTTGCCTCGATAATGCAAACGTGTTCTTTTCGCGTATCATAGTCCAGTGTTTGTGAGAGAAATATTTCACCGGTCGTACTATTGATTGTAAACGGCTCACATAATGGACTGGGAACTAAACTGTACATAACAATACCGTTTGCACCAGAATCTGAATCGGTAGCAGTCACGTTTTCCAAGATAGGGCGTATAAGGTCAGCTGCTGTCGATTCCGATACGTGAACTTCTATACAATTCCTGAAGCCGAATTTCGGTGCATTGTCGTTAATATCGATAACATTGATAATAATACTAGCTGTGTTAATACCGTTCTGCACAGAAGCGGAGAGCCTGTGCTGACGCGGACTGGTGTCATAATCCAGTTTTCCTGCTAGAATCAACTCCCCGTCTTGCGTAAGCATAAACAAACCGTTTGAGTTAGGATCCAATGATGATAAAGTAAATTCGTTGGAAGAATCCTGTGGCTGGACAAGAAGTTGTAATAATTTCTGTCCGATAACTGTTCCCTCGGACACATTTAACATGTATGATGTCTCCACAAAAGACACGTTGAAGTCGGGAGCATTTAAAATTTTGATAACAACGTTTGTGAAAGCCAAACATGGTACATCTGCCCGTGGATTTCTAGCGCTAACTGAAAATCTGAATTCCGGACGCGTTTCATAATCGAATGGCGAGATATGATACAAGGAACAGATTTGCCCATTAAAAGATGTATTGAAGAATTTCTGCGCCTCAGCATCATCGATTGAACAACTGATATCCTTGTTCTCAGTTAATTCGTCATCATCAGAAATACTGATATTCAATACCGGCTCGAAACTTGCCGTGTTTTCCATTATATTGGCATAATAAACGAGCTGTGAAAATTCCGGACAGTTGTTATTGAAATCTCTAACATTAACAGTTACGAAAGCTGACTTTTCCCCTTGTAAAGGTGGTGATTCTCCATCAACAGCAATGATTTCAACGACGTGCGTTTTTTGTGATTTCAAATCTTCCTCGTTGTCCACGCAAACTCTTCCATCGAGCTCGACCGTAAACGCAGATAACGGATTTGGAACTTTAAAAAATATAATTTGGCTATCCTCTCCTTCATCTTTGTCAGTCGCAAAAACTGTGGTGATGCAATCTCCTGTTTTTGCCATTTCTGAAACCACAACAGTAGTATTTTGTGTAGTAAAAACTGGTTGGTTGTCGTTTACATCATCTAAAGTGACAGTAATTTCACCAACACCGATAGATGTCGGTCCACGGGCTTGAATTGTCAGGACGTGTCGTTTTCTTGTTTCTCGGTCCAGTGATCCATTAACATAAATGTCACCTGTTGTTTCATTGATCCAGAAATACATGTTTGACTGACCTACAAGATAATATCTCATTCCTTCACTATCTCCCGTGTTCGCGTCTACTGCGGTGACATTTGTTACCCAGGATCCAACCTCAGCATTTTCTGGTACTGATTTGTCTAATCCAGTCACCATAGTGTAGGCTTGGTGAATGTAGACAATGATTGATTTATTGGCGTTGTTTTGTGGAGACCCTCCATCTAATGCTTGGATATTTACAGTGTACATACTATTCATATCATGGTAAACATGCTTCGCAAGAGTTATTGTTCCGTCAGGTGAAATCATAAACGGAGAATCAGCATCTAAAATTTGGTATGAGATTTGTCCATTCACAGCAGAATCATTATCCATCGCTTTTATGCATGTCACCGTTGAACCAAGCAGAGTATGTTCTGTAATATTCACAGACGTCACGTCGTCGGTAAATATAGGTCTATTGTCGTTAACATCGGTGATAATAATGTGTACTGATGCTTTATTTGTTCGCCTATTTGTTGTGTCAGTAACGATAACGTCAAACGAATAAATCCGTTTAGTTTCATAATCGAAGTTCATGGTCGTAAAAACCTCTCCTGTCGTTTCATTTATTCGGAAAGCTGTACTGTCTTCTGTCGCTGGATCTAGTGCAAACATCATGGGCACTGAAAAAAGGTCGGGTGAGAAAGCAATGACATGATCAACCAGCGTATTTAGAGGAGAATCTTCTGGAATTTCTTTTACATATACTGATCGCGTGAATACTGGTTGACTATCAAATATATCTTGCACATTGACATTAATCCTAGTTGGTACTGTTGATTGTAGCTGATCCTGTTCATCTGCACAGTCTTTAGCATTGATGACGAGAATATAAGTGCTTCGCTCCGTGGCATTTAATTGACGTAACAAGATAACATCACCATTATTAGAAACATTGAATAAGCCATTAAAATCATCAGTCAAAACGTATTGACATATATTTCCAAAACGTCCTCGATCGTCATCCCGCGCTATAACGCGGGTTAAAACTGTATTCGCCATTGTAAGCTCCGATACACTTAAACTGTCGTTTAATGGAGTTACGAAATATGGTATTTCATCGTTAATATTGTTGATACTGATGCGTAGTTCCCTACTTTGTACAAGAGGCGGATCACCTTTGTCAGTCACTGTGACCAAGAAATCCATAACTGTGTACTTCTCATGATCGAACTTACCGGCAACTGCATACAGAACGATATTGAAAAAAGGTAGTCCAGGAGATGGAACTGTAATATTTGTAGTGATATATCCTGAAGGAAAAACTGTTACCATGAATTGATCAGGAGAGCCAAAAAAAGTAATGAGGGCGATTTGAACCTCTTCATTTTCATTGACTTGTACGTCCCGTTGAAGTTCGAAAAGTGGCAATACGTCATTATAATCAATGACGTTGATTCTCAGAGTAGCAGTATCATTCAACGGCTGTGTAGGGTTTTTATCGCTCACCAGCAACTTTAATTCGATAAGCGGAACCCCTTCAATTAATACAGAAAGGTCTTGATTAACAGTGATACGGCCGTATTCATCTATACTGAAATAATTCCTATCATTTCCCTCTATGATGCTGTAAGAGGTCTGTCCGTTAAGACTTGATGGCAAATCCGGATCATTCGATACAACAGCATAAATAACAGTTCCTTTATATACAATTTCTGACATGGTTGTGTTATAAATACCATTTACTGTTTCTAAGAATTGTGGAGGCTCATTCGCATCTTTTACCTGTACGGAGACATGACAACACGCTTCTAAGGTTCGGTTGTTTGTAGCGCATATCGTCATACCGTAATTTTGCCGCTCTTCGTAATTTAGATCACCTTTTTGGAATAATACTCCTTCTGTTGGGACCAATCCAAAAACATCCTCAACATGTGTTTCATTGAAAGCAAAACTGTATGTGATTGTTGAGTTAAGGGTATCTCCAGGATCCTGAGCCTGCAAGTTAAGGTTAAAGGATTGACTATTTTCTTCCAACATAACATATTGCGGACATTGGGTAAGGAATCGAATTTGCTCATCATTGGCTTCACTGACTGATATAAAAACTGTAGTATTAACTGTAAATTCACCATCACTCGCTTGAACAATCAACATGTAGGAGATAACACCTTCTGAATTGATAGGACTTATCAAAGATATAAAACCTGTTGTTTCGTCAACTGAAAATTTTTCGTCACCTCCTCGTACGATAGTGTATTGTATGTTGTCACTGTCAATATCAGTCGCGTGTACCCGCGTTACAAACGTGCGAACAGGTGCTGATTCAGCAACACTCGCGTTGTAAGGGTTCGCATCAAAGACTGGTGGCTCGTCGTTGATGTTGGTGACATTTAATTGAATACATAGTCTGCTTTTCAAAGATGGTTCACCTCCATCGGAAACTGTCACAACGCAATGATGAGAACGCCTTTTCTCATAATCCAAAGGAGCAGCCAAACTTATAATTTGGCCTTGAAGGTTGAACACTGTACA
>JANSTP010210768.1:0-11589 GCA_025330745.1 Cladonema radiatum | reverse complement strand
GGGGGGTGATACAGACACAGATTAATTTTTAAATGGGCACATCTTATGACAGATTAAATCTGTTGATGCTGTCCACACCAATATCTGTAATAATCTAAACATTTAAATATTGTAAAATCCACTTGGTGAAATATATGCTTCTAGTAGTAGTAGTAGTAGTAGTAGTAGTAGTAGTAGTAGTAGTTTTGTAGAGTTCAAATGGAATAGCTTAATGAATGGTGCTAGTTAATAAATCTGCAACTAACAGGACTTTATTACTAGCCACTTGACAAAACCTGAAGAATAAAAAAAATAACAACAAAATACCTGACTGCATGTACATCTTTCAGGATCTCCAAGGTCGATGGGACATACTTTTCAGCTTCTTTATCTATCGGAAGCATGGCAAGATTACTGTTTGGTTTTATGTTTTGCAATATAATTGTTTGAACTTTTTCACTAAGCTCTTGATAGACTGAACCCACTGAGGGACTGTCTTCAAGAAGTAAGCTTTTTACTTTTGAAATTATCGACATGACGATCAGACTCTCTCTGGATTTGGGAGGCTTCGGAAAGAGAAACATGAATAAAGAACTTTTGCTTTTAGACACCAGCATTATCACCGTAAAACCCAAGCTCAAATGAAGCAAGCCAATGAGAATTAGGCTGCAAATGAAGCAAGCCAATAAGATTGCTTTTCAAATGAAGCAAGCCAATAAGATTAGTTTGCAAAAGAAGCAAACCAATCAACATCTAAGATTTTCAGAAAAGGTTCTCCCCTTGTAAAGCAAACCAATCAGAAGCTCAGATTTCTAAAGCAGGGGTCTCCGCAAATAAAGCAAACCAATAAAACTTCGCAATATACTTTAGGGATTTACAACTCGGGAAAAAAAGGTCGGAGATCCGTAGTACGTACTGTACCAATGCGTATAATACTTCCTGGCATTCAAGAAAAGAATGGCCATTTCAGTTCTTATCCTGCCCTGAACTTGGTTGAGCCACGATGCAAACGGAACATGGAAATTTGACGAGTTATTCTAACAATTTATTGTTATTCCATTTTTTTACTTTTTTATTTATTTATTTGTTTATTTTTTTTTTCACCAAAAAATCAACCTAGTCCAATGCTTCACTTGCATCACCCTGGATCCGCCCTTGGGTTACCACATAGCCATTCTGGGTAAGAGAACTGAAAATAGGAGAAAAAGGACCATTTAATCAATTTTTGTTTAAATTTCGATTAAAAAAAAAAAAATTAATCTAAATTGTGAAAGAGAACTAAAATTCAAATTTAATGAGGCATTACTTACTCCCTCCGTTTGGTGGCTCTGTATGACTTAGTAGTCACTCGCTAAACTACCAATCACTACCAATACCTCCGTCAGCGTCAAAATATTGAAGAATGACTTTTGCAGCAAGACACTCTCCCCTTTTCTAAGGCTACATAGCAGCTCCTCAGATAAAGTTTGTGAAAACTTGTCTGTAAATCATTAATTTCAACTGAGAAAAATAGCATCCTTGGAATATAACGATAACATTTAGAAAAAGTAGTTTTATCTTCTTATCGTTTCTTTTGTTTTTAGTTACTAATTACGCAAATAATTGATTTTTTATTTGATGTAAAAACTCCTGCTTCAGAGGGGCTTACTGTCACAATTTGTGCTCATTAAAATCTATGTATTAAAAAATTGACCTTTAGGATAATTTTGGGCTTGGTTATCTGAACCTAACCCCAGGTTTAATAACCCTACCCCATTTAAGTATATAATTTTAATATAAAATGCCTTTTATTCAAATAAAAACAGCATTTTATTGAATTTAACATACACGACCCCCGTCTTAAAGAACGTGAAATTCCACCTTCGATTTACCACTTCCTGCACTAAAATCTGATGAGCACAAATTGTGACAGTAAGTACATGCCAAGTAGTTTTTCTAAACCCCCGGTTTTATAAACACAATATAATTTTATCTGACTATGTAACAAAAATATCAGTCTTTGATCAGCTCCAAATAAGCTTTTGATTGATGTATAGTCTGACAGGTTTAGCGGATTTTCATTTTTGACTGACCGTATATGATCACGTCAGCAATCAGCAAAATTCGAGGATGGCCCAATGCTTAAAATGTCCCTTGCGTATAAAGATTCAATTTCCAAAGTGCTAAATTGTTGGACAATTTCCTGTGACCAACATCTTTGTGACAAATCATGATAAACACTCTGAGTTTTACGCTTTCTTGGCGTAGGTTATACGGACGATTTTATGCCGTGCCTAACTCAAGGAATTCGAAAAATGATTTAAGTTCGACAAGAGTGCGACTGTATAAAAACAATATTTTATTGAAGTCGACCTTAACATTTCAATCAGGTTTTGCCGAACTTTTTACGTAAGTTCAGCAAAAATGCGGCACGTGTTTATACAGCCGATCTATGGTCGGTTTTAAAAGAAGTTTATAGTTTTGCACGTACGCAAAACACTAAAATCTATTGCTATCAGCGCAAAAAGTGCTGTTCTAGACACTTGTCTTTATTAGTTTCGACTCTTATTTTGTCTATAAACCAGAAATTATTTAACTGTCGCAAATTTGCCGAACTTTAAATGTTTGAGTTAGACACGACATAAAATCGCCCGTATAAACTACGCTTCAGTATTCTTTTAGTGATCCTGTCTTTGAAATACTTTATTTCTGCTCTAATTGAAAAATGGCACCCTCCTAGTTTTGTTTTGACAGTTTTCGAAGCAATATAAGTTATGTCAGGATACTTGATAAAAATACTTGAAATCAAAAACATAGGAAGCAAGCATTAGCTCTTTCTCCATCAATTTGTTCCATTTTCTTTCATTTTTATCGTAATTGTTCTTTGCGAATGTTGTTCCTTTATAACAATTAGATAATTAAAGACATGCAGTAAAAAAATTATGTTCTTTTTTGCCTCCACCTATTGATGAACTGAAAAAGCACCAAAAACTAGTTTTTCGCAACCTTGCTGTTAAATTTATGACGTCATCAGTTTTTTGATGACGTCATCAGTGTAAAAATTATATAAAAGTGTACAAAAGTGGTTAAAGTATTAGTGTGCTAAAGTCTATTGTAATTGCTTTTATGGTTTTTGATTTATGGCACCTCTGCTTCTCATTGGGGAAAAAGCCCGGCCTGAATAGGGTTAAGAGGCAGGTCTCGAAATCGATGGAAAAATATATGAAAGCTGGGCTTTTGGGTAAAAAAATACCATTTCAGGAAAGTATAAGCATCATATTGATCAAAAAATTGCATCAGTACTTGTCCCCCTGCCGGAGCCAAAATGTCCTATTTTTGCTCCTCGGCTCATGTACTACATGCATACATAGACACATACAAACGATAAATACACGCAAAAACTTACCTTCACACATGATGCATATACAGAAACAAACGCCGCACAAACGCACTTATAAACTAACATATACTCGAGCACTCAGCCTCCCAGGGGTGTCTCTTGTTTCCCAAGATTAAAGAAAATTTTTTTTTATGAAGGAAATTAGACATTTTGAAATATAAGATCGGAATAAAATTACGCAACACAACAATGAAACCTCACAATCTCAAGTCTACCTGCGCAATAGAGAGGAAAAAATATTTCCATGGTACAAGAGAAGAGGCACTAAGAAGTCGACTGCTATCTTGACAACTAATAAGAACTGGTCACTCAATTATGAACACTTTGCAAGTTGCCATGTTACGTTGTTTTTTTCTTAATTAGCTAGCCTTATTTCTACCATGCTGAGGACCATAGCTCAAGAGGACAAAATATTATTCAAGCTGTGGTGACTGGTCTTTTGCTGATTTAAGGGAAAATACATTTCTTCCACTCTTTTCTACAACCTGGTGGTTTTAATGGAACCTGGCACATCAAGTATATCAGTGCCTTAAGTAAGTTGAATTTTCCACCAAATCCTGATCTCAAACTTTCAAAAAATAACCAATAATCGGCCATTAAAAAAAATAACGTTATGATGTCATTACTGATAACTTTATCGGTGTTAAAATATTGCAGAAAAGTGTGAATCTGCAGAACAAGTAACCTCCTGGATCTGTTTGAATTTAGGTGCATCTAATAGAGCCGTACTTTAAAGTTTCTTTAGAACTGTTTTTGCAGTTTCTGATTTTCTTGAGTTACTTGAGGGACTAACTGAAAATAGCCCTGAAGAAACAGAGTTGAGAGATTTAGGTTGGCAGGTATTTGGCTTATGGCAGATATCTATTTCAGATTATGTATGACAAAACTTCTTAGTCGAAGGTATTAATCTTAGCTTTCAATTTTAATTTACTCAAAATTTTTTTAAGTTTGTACACATTTCGTTAAAGCTGTATATAATAGTGTCCATCTTCGATTATTCTAATTACTTCAGACAGTATTTTGTTAATTGTATTTTTGTTTGTTTTATTTAGCTATCGACGCTGGCAAGATATTTGGTCCAATATATTTGTACTTTGAGGTTACTTATAAAGTAAATCCAGCTTCAAAGTTTTTATATGTCGATGGAAATATTGTCAAATCTTCAGGTACGGGCCAAAAGTCTGACACTTACTTGTCCGACACCCACTTGTCCGACAATTTCAGAGAATTGACTTGTTGTATAAGTGAGGTGTTCACTTGTTCGACAATTAACATATCCCACGCTTCATCTATCCGACAGTTTTCATATTAGCTTTTTTTTAATTTATTTAAGTTTTTCGCATTATTTTAAATCTTCTTTGCTTAAATTTTTTCCAATTTGAATGGGATCCTTTTTTAGTTCAATATTGCATTTTTCTTCATGTCCTTCTTCTTCAACGGTTATATTCATGTATTATCCTTTGCCTTTGGGATTCAGTTCTTTTTAAAATTATTATTTTAGGCAGAAATTGCATTTGCCTTGTTTGCCTAACTAAGAAAAATAATTTTAATGTATTTGCGCCGACTGCTGATTACATAAGAATAAAGGTCTCACTGCGGAGGTTAAGATGTCGCATATTGTATAGCCCAAAAACACTCAATAGTTTTTAAATCCGTAAAACCTTTGCCATGAAGCAATTTTTGAAACTTTTTCAAAAGGAATTTAAATCTTTAAAGATGCATTGTCACATGCATTGTTAATTTAGCTTTTATAAAACAAAATGGAAATTTTAAGGAACTCGATACTTAAAACTATTAAAAATAGGCTCCAAAGTGTCTTGTCCTGAAGGCTTGCATGATATGGTAAAAATCTCTTCGTTGAGGAAAGAAAAAAGCTAGCGGTAATTTGTGTCAAAAATAAATTTTTTCAGTTTGAAATTCCAAATTTGAAATTCATGAATCTTTGTTGAACTGAACTAAGTTATTCAATAAAACACAAGAAGTGGTGTAGTTTGTCTTGTCAGACTTTAGAACTATCGAGTAAAGACTTTTTCGATAACGTGAATATCACGTTTGTACGACATGATATTTTTAAGAAATGTTGTAAAAATACAATGTCGGACACGTAAGTGTCGGAAAAGTGAGGATCTCCCCTTTCTTAGTGTGCTTCCAAAAACAAGCTCAGAGGGTAGTGGATATTGGGGTATAATGGACCGTGCACCCATCTACATCCACCCACACCTATCCATACCCAGCCGAAAAAATGTCACTCCAATGAACACCCACCCACAACCAGGCAAAAAAATTTTATAAACATCCACACCCAGCCTAAAAATGTCACACTCCCTCACACCAAGCCAAAAAAATATCACCCCCACCCCCACCCAGCCAAAAAATGTCACAACTTTCCACACACAGCCAAAAAACATCACACCGACTCACACCGAGCTAAAAAATGTCGCAGCTACCCAAAAATGCGATATCAGCTCACCCAAGCATAAAATTATGTTACTTTTTGATGCTAAATAAATGCGCCTAAATAAAGTAGGCAACCTCAACCTCAGGGCCCGAAAGTAGATGAAAATGTTTTGTTTCTTGATAATTTTTTTTAAAAAAATATTTTATTTCTTTTTGCTTTTTTCGATATGGAAATCATTATTTCGAGATTCTTTTCCCAAATAGTAAGCTTATTTTTTAAAAATATGAGACTTTACGATTAATGTTGCCCGGAATGAGTGCTTACTTACACCATCATTTGACATAACAAAAATTTCTAAAATGTTGTTATTTTCTATTCTCCCTATTAAAAAGGAGCATTATTATTATTATTATTATTATTATTATTATCACTTCATTAGTTTCATGGGCTTGAAATGGCTCTTTCGATGATCCTGGTTGTAGTTAATTTAGCATTGTCGGCTGTGTGTGAGGGACTATAGTATTTTTTACTAGCTGTCTGGTAAGTGGACATATTTCTTGCGTGGGGTGTGGGCGGATTTGACGTTTTTTGGCTGAGTGTGGGTAGGTGTTACATTTTTTGGCTGGGTGTAGGTTGGTGTGGATAGGTGTGGGTGGATGTGACATCTTTTGGCTGAGTACAGGAGGTTGTGGAACTTATTGCAGTCTTCTTGATATTCCAAAAATATTGAGACCAACTTTATTGGTGTTGCGAATGACTTTTATTGGAATATTCTATATTCTCAGTATTGAAATATTCTATATTCTTTTATTCTCAAAGTGTAAAAATGAAAGGGCTCTTCATGTTTCCAGTTCTCTACCGTAAGGCAAAATAGGTTGATATAGCTTTGATTTATAGATCTATTATACATCATTTAGATTCCGGTGATTATAAAACAGATGGAAACTTATTCGAACTAGTTGAAAATGGAACGCTGTATGTGTATACTGACACGAAAAACTGTTGTTATATGACAATAGCGCACAAACTCGAAATTGGTGAGTCATCGGGAAAAATTATTTGGCCTTTTTAAATGAATATCGTTTTCGTGCTAATGAATTTTTTATCTCATTGAAATTTCTCTAGCCGAATAGAATCATCTTTATGCCCTCATCAACGCATTGATCGCATGAAAATATTGACGCTTGATTGATATTATATTCCAGGAAGAAACCCTCTTTAAATATTAACAAAATGCTGCGGTGAAAACTGCTTTTAATTACCCACGAAAATTTTACATACTCTATATGAAACGGGAGTTTATCTTCATCTCTCAACTTTAAGTAATGTATCTTTTAATCTTTGGAATCCTATTCCACTGCAACAGTATACGCCGGATAAGTAGAGCTTAAGTGGAACACCAATACTTATGAAAACTGCCGATTAAGTTTTTCTCCCACGAAAAGTGAGAGCTTGCAGCGGCTGTCAAAAAAACTCTTCAAATCTTTTTTTTCTCTATTCTTTGTACCAATTCAAAAGTTCGGAACCCGGTAAAATTTTTCTCTGTCTTTTTCAGTATATAAACGCCCATTCGCCTCTATTTTGAAAATTTTAAAACCTGGAAAGAAGCTTATGACATCTTGGATTATGGGGTTTTAAACTTAAAATGTTATTTCTAGTTCAGCATTTTTGAAGGTTTAGAGTTTGAGTAATGAGCTTTTACTTGTTTTTTTTGATTTATCGTTCCTTTTATGTATGTAATTGGGAGGATGATCAAGCAAGAAAAATATTAGAAAGATTTTGTTTATTTTTGTTTCACCATAGCTAGCTAGGTAGATTTTGTTTTTCAAAGGTTGTCAGGTTAGTCTTGGAAAAATATAGGCATAGTTATACGTCGCATTTATATCGCATCGGACTAAATTCAATTAAATGCGATGATAATACCACATTAACAGATTTGATTCATATGTCCGAATTGAAGCAAAATCTTTCGATTCATAAATCGAATTTATGAATATATATGGTCAATATATTTTAATTTGATGCGCTCATAATGCGACGTATAAAGAGAAGTGCACTTCAGTCGGATACCTTATCGGCTCTTTTTACGCCGGCCCTTTTCAGGCCGGCCCAAACTCCGCCACCCGCGATTTTCTGCCTAACGCCATTTAGAACCGTCATTTTCGACTTTATAGAAATCTAGAGAAAAACATGGGCTTTTTAAGACTTTTTACTCAGTTCTTCACTCTGATTTTAACGAATTTTGCATAAATGGTCATATAATTTTGTTTCTTATAACAAAAGACATGGTAAAGTATGCAAAATAACGCAATTAATTGAGTTTTGGTGAAAATCAAAACTCTCAAATTCCCACATAACAACTCGCAGAACTTCGCTGCCACGAATACTTGTTACTTTGAAGAAAAAGTATAATTTTTGAAAGCTTGTGTTGTAATATTTTTGGACTATACCAAATTTTTGCACTATAGCACTCAAAACTGCCTAGAATATTAACGCCGGTTTTCAAAAAATAACCATTTTTTCGGTCCATATTACGCCGGGCGTTTTTACGCCGGCCCTTTTAACGCCGCTCTCCAAAAATTAACGTCATTTAGGGCTGGCGTAAAAGAGCCGATAAGGCAATTTGGTATGCTCAATCGAATTATGCTATGAAATTCGCATTATATTATTTTTGGATTCAGACATCGCACTTCAATCGCACATAATTCATACTCATTTTTTTTTTCCTCAAATTAAATTTAATTCGATGCGATATAAATGCGGCGTATAATTTTTGCCTTAGACTCAAAGCTAAATTTTTTTTTGGTTATTTTCAAAACAAATTCAATTGTTTAAGAGTTTTCTTTGTTTAAAATTCCTAGATACTAGAAGGTCTTTATAGCTAGCTTCCTTATTTTTCACAGTAGAAGTGTAATAAGCTAGCTAGGTTTTTCCTCATTTTTTCCAAGATTTAAAGACAATAAAATTCAACTCATTTACAATTCGTCTTTTATTTTTAATTTTGATAATAAGCCAAAAAAATATTCAAATATATACCACAAAATGCCAGCTCATTCAAAATTTTAGATCTTTAACTCATATCAAATTGGTTACTTATTTATTCTCTCACGAAAGTGAGAGTATTGCTTTCTCCGCCGTCGAAAAATTCTTCCTTTCTTTTTTTCTTTTTTTGTTTCTTTTTTTCTTTGTAAAGTCGCAAAAGTTCGGAATCCGTTAAAAAATTTTCTCGAAAGTTTTTGTGTATGTACGCCGACGTGTTTAGGCTTTTTTTATCGTACCATGATCGTAGCAAGGGCGCATAAGCACAGCAGGCTGAACTTCAGAGCTGTGGTGTTTATCAGTTTATGGATTTTTTGTGATTTTTTCTTTGCTGTATTGGCTTTGAAAGATTATGTATGAACTAGAGCAGCAATTATATTTGAAGCTTGCTTTTTTTTTTTTTGTGAAAAGGCTGTAGCTAGCTAGTGCACTCATCAGTGAAGTTTTCCAAAAATGTAAGCCAGCCAGTAAAAGCAAGGTCTTGAAAGAAGTTAGACTCTCAACCTAAAGCTTCCTAGAAATATTTAGTTTAAAATTCCTTGCTAGTCTCTAAGAGATTTTACAGGTTTTCGCTAGCTTCAAAGGTTTTTAAGCACACATCTCCCCATTTCCTCATTTTTCCATGATTTAGAGAGACTGCAAACCTTGAACTCTTTTCATATTGACTATTTATTTACAATTCTGACGATTAGCTGAAAAAGTCATTCAATAAACACCTCAAAATGCCAGATTGCCGGAGATTTATTCTGTCGTTCTTAAATTCGATTAAAGTTAAGAAGGTATGTAGGTTCAAAAGTGACCTGAATTAACACTTGACCATGGCATATTGATTAAATTTTGAAGCATAATAAAGTGTATCGCTACTCGATTTGGTAAAATAATTTTTTGATCGTACTTAAAAGATAAAGGCACGTCTAACAGCCGGTGAAGCGACATAGCCGTAAATAGTATAGTACTGTATCTTAAATTATGGAAGAGAAAAAAAAACACCTTGTGACTGTTGCCAAATAAAATGCATAAAATTATAATGAACCTGCAACTTTTCAGTCCTCGTGGCAAAAATTTCTACAAATTTTACGAGTTTGATTCCTGCGAAAGCTGCGAGGACCCGTCATATCATATCAAATGTTCTAATGTATGTATCTAAATTTTTGTTACTTCTGAGACCTACTCAATAAGAGAAAAATCTTCTTGATTGATAAGTGCCGCCATATGCTTAGCCTTATATTGCTCATTATTCTTTTCTAGGGCGATTTCAGTTAGAAATATTTTTAAGTATTATTAATTTGGTACTATCAATAAAACAATGTGCTCTCTCGTTTGAGTTAGAGGTACTTTTAAGGAAATGGTGTTTAGGGAAGGAACTTGCGGTTTTGCGTTTTGGCTTGAATCGCAGAAGTTTATTCCCGCAACATATTGCAATATTAGTGAACTGCAAAGGTTTTTTCCGAGAAATTTTCAAAAATATGCTAACTGCGATAATTTCTAGAAGATAATAAGTCATTCATGATTTCAATTTCGGACACTTGTTTGATTGTTAATGATGTTCTTTAAGTTCGTCAAAGCATTTTTTCCAATTTTTACCATGAAAAAGAGTAGTATTCAGTATGCGCAAAATTTTATTCCCGCAATATCAGAAATGCAAGAATTTCTTCGGCAGACATTTTCTTCCTATAGCGCAACTGTCATTCAGACTTTTAATGATGTTTATTGTTGATATTTAACATCAGAGAATTCTAATGGTAAATTCACATTACAGACTTTTCACATTGTAGACTTGATAAATGATGAGTTGAAAGTTTATCAGTTTTTCTATCAGTTCCATATGAGTTCGCAATGGCTAGTAAAGATTCATACCGCAGATTTTAAAGCTTCATAAGGAGCCTTTCTAAAATTTTAAACTCATTTCAAATTGGTTATTTACCAGATGATTTTCATGACAAGCTGGAAAAGTCAGTAAATGAGTTCACAAAATGGCAAGTTGTTCCAGACTTCCTCTAATGTTCTAGTTTTTGAGCGAAAGAAGTTACATTGAACAGGGAAGCAGGTCTCAAAGAGACGTAGAACTCCATAGTGAGCCGTTTGTTAAATGTTGTAGGATAAATAATGGTAATAATGGCAATTTGGTAATTATTTTACTTGCTGCACATACTTTCTGGCAAAATTTTATTTGGTAACTTCATGAATGGTAATTTTTGAGATTCTTTTTTGTTTTTAAGACCTTTGACGCCTAGCGTCAAAAATATAGGCCAGAAAGAAGCAAGTTTTAATTTGACGTGGCCCTGAAAAGTGCTTCGTTTGTTAAATTTTGGAGAAAATGTGGTATTGTTGCATGCGAACCGCAGAAACATCTCAAATTTTTCAATGCTAATACTGCAGCAACTAGATAGCATAATTTTGATTCGCTAGGACTAAATAATGATGCTTGCAGCAACAAAATTTGTCATAATTTAATTCAGGCTTCAAATGATGTTATATATTGACTGTTTGACATCAATAAGCTCTGATGACACGACCAAATTCATCTTTTTCATTAAACAGTTTATAATTTGAAAATAGTAAATTAATTGAATTTATCATAAGCTTAATAAAGAGAAGTCCAAAGAGTAGTTTGCCTGTTTTACTGTATTTTCAATGATGAGCTCAATATGAAATGAAGAGCTTTTCTTTAGATTTTAAAGTTTTAGTATCAGACTGGCTGTTATAAACCGTGCACTCACCCACACCCACCCACACCCAGCCAAAAGAATGTCACACCCACCCACATCCAGCCAAAAATGTCACACCCACCCAC
>JANSTP010210657.1:0-11589 GCA_025330745.1 Cladonema radiatum | reverse complement strand
CGAGAAAACGAGGTGGCATTTGATCAAACTATATACAGTAGTTACAAAAAGTACTAAGGTACTGAAGTGCGTATTTTCAAAATAAGAGGCAAACTTACTTCAAAAAAATATTTGTTGGGCGAAGTTTTGCTATATGAATACTTGTAAAGGCAAAAGTCATACAAAAATGTAAAGAGAAAATCTCTTGAAGTCTTATTGTGGCAACTTTTATTGCCATTGCTTGTAAAATTCTTGATTTAATTTCTCTTACCTGAATGGGGTTAAGTTAAACTAGAGTTAAACTAGAGTTACCCTAAACAAGATTAGTCGTTTTAAGCTTGCGAAAATGAAAAGAATTTATTCTAGGCAAGGACCAATGTAGAGTTAACTCTATTTAAACCCTTTTTTGGCTTTTTTTGATTGCCAATGAGGCAAATCTCAACATCACTAGTAGCCCGTCGCTCCAGAACATGCGCCTCGTTGTCCACTTTTCAGTGAGGGGGCTACGAATTGGAGTCTAAATATGATTTTAGCTTTCCAGAGGCTCTAAAACGCCATTTAACGTTAATTTGAGATAATGAACGGACAATCATTTCACAATGAGATTTCTTAAAAAGCCCTAAAATAAAAAAAAACATTTTTTAGTAAAAACGTGGGGGGACATGGCCCCCTGGCTCCACACGTGGCCGGTGTCTATGCAGAACTGCCTAATTCAATAAAATAAATGTAAGAGGAAACCACCGAAATTGATTTGACAACATGATGAAGTAATTTTTGACACCATCAGAAGCCAAAATTTGTCTTCAATGGCTTATAACTTTTCAGAGTAATGATAGTGGCACTATATCTATTTAAACTTCCTCTGATGCATGATTTTACACAAACCTGGCTAATTTTCCAACAATTGATCGAAGACACATTAAATTAAGGACATCTTTCTTTTACAGAATGTCGAAAATATAGTCCTGACTGAGAACCTCAAATTCTGACGCGATTATATAACCCTATTGTTCATGAGCTTTTTGAAGATCGTTAGACTCATGGGGGTAGGGGGTTTAAAAACTATTCCCCCCTTGGTTAAAATTTCTAATAGTCAACCAATTGACACAAAACCTAGCATATACTAAGTACCAATAGTGGGTTTTAAAAAAAGAAAAATTACCCCCCCTCCCCTAGGTCACGTAATAATGTGTTGATGTCATAAAAATACCCAGAAATTGGCACCATTTCTAATTTCAGGGGGTAATTATTGACAGCACCAATAACAAAATACTTCAAATAGCGATTTTTGGTGTCAAAGACTACAATAATGTTTATTTCTCAAAAACTTGCCTTTCAACCAAAATTTTTGAAAAATTGTGCCAAAATGGGGGATTTTCCGATGAGAGAATTTTCTTAGAAATTTTTTAATACAAATATTTATGTAATTAGTCGAATTTTTTTTCGAATTTCAATAAATTTGCACACACTTCTGTATTTTGATAAAATAAAATATGAAGTATGTCACACCCCCTAAAAGTGATGACATCTTCAATATCCTGAAAAATCAATTTGACGTTAATTTGACGTCATTTGCAAGTTGGTGGTCGGTTCATACAATATTCTAACAAATAAACAACAAAATAAATCTCAAAAAATTGTCAGATATATGGGAAAATATTTGTCAGAATCCAAAAAAACGCCCAAATGTATTTTTACGAAGACAAAATGATGAAGCAGTTTTCACAAGACCCCACCACCTTCCTCCTTTGCATGGGGAATAGAGATAATTAGGGCTCATAAAAGAATTTCTAAAAGGTTCTAATTATGCAAAATATCACCAAAAAGATTTGCAGAAACTCGAGTATAATCTAGTGGTTGTTGTTATTGAATAATGTCTTGTAAAATTAGAAAACATGACTTTCGTTGGGAATTTGATGACGTCATGTCAGAGTTTGACGTCATATCAGGGGGTAAAACCAACATTTTCATAAAGTTTTACATGAACTTTACAATTATTTTGCAATGATGCTAAGCTTTATGGTCATTTGTTGAGTATTTAAGATTTTAATCTTGAAAGGTAGGGTGTAATTTTAGACAAAATCCTTCCAAAACAACCATAATGAAAGAATGCAATTATTCAAACTTGCCCAAGGCAAATCAAGTGTCAACTTACGGTTTTGTTTTACCAAAGGATAGTATTTTTGAGTTATGAAAAAAAATTCCATTCGTACCTCTTGTCTGCCTTTCTCAAAAATAGCAATTTCTCACCAAGACTAAAATAAAATTCTGGTCTAAAGTCGGAGTGTTAAATTCTTTCTCAAAGTAATTTTGTGATATAGGCTTGTGCTGGTTGCTTAAAAGTATTATGTATGCTTCTTTGCATGTGAGTTTTTCAACACTCAAAATAGCCGTTTTCACACTGAGACTACATAAAGCTTATGTTAACATAAAGTGTCGGGTGTTCACTTATGTAGACAATGTGAAAACAGTCAAAAAAATTATGTTAACATAAATCATACTCAAAATTTATGTTGACGTTTTGACTACATAAATTAGTTTATGTCATCTTAAATTTTACGTAGACTTCAGTGTGAAAACGGAGACTACATAAATGTTTAGAACAGAAAAAAAAATCTTTTTTATTAAACTCGTTTTTACACACACTTAGACTTTGATTCAGTGTCTTCTATGTAACAAACATTTTAGCATTATAAATGTATGACTGGAGTTATTCTAAATTTTAAATCAGTACGTTTTTATGATGACATAAATAAAATTCAGTAGTTTATGTAAACGTTTCTGTTTTCATGCTGCCAACACTACATAACTTAGTTTATGTTTACAAGTTATGTAGTGTACCGATTTCACACTAGACTACATAAATTTTTTTATGTTAACATAAATTTTATGTAGTCTCAGTGTGAAAAGGGCTAATATTTTGGTTATCAAAAGCATATGTTATCAAAAGATATGCTAATCAATAGTTTGACGTTTCGTTACTAAGGATGTGTCTCCATTCCCTAGAGATTAAATCTACTAGCTGAATCCATCGGAATTGTAAGGAGATTTTTAAATTAAATTCATTTTAGAGAATTTCCCTTCTTTTAACCTTCCGCAGGGATCAGAAAGCTGTATTAAATGTGTCCACTCAAAATTGTATATAAATATTGGTTTGTTATCGCTTATGTATCTATTGTGCCATAAAACAACAGATAGTACGAGGGAAGGCATTGTTCTTAGAATTGAAAGGTGAGAAACCCATGAGCTGATCATAGATTGGTAACATGAAGGAAGAGTCTTAAATTTTGTATCTGTGAATTGAAGGAAAGGGTGAAGAATAAAGTGATTAGAATTTTTTTTTTTTTAAAGAAAATAAAGGAATTTTTTTTCTAATGGCACTCAATATTTTTCTTATCAAATAACTTTTGAAACATGAAATTTGTATGCTCTTAACCTTTATAGAGACATCAACAACAATTTTGCCCTCTAGTGTTAATTTTCTTCTGTTCCACATATTTACAATTCTTTGTGTGTCTTTTTTGAGTTTCAAGAAATTGCGAGTATCTGAAATTTGCTTATCATAAGAAATATGCACACCTAAAACTTTAATCTGTCATAAGATCAACCAATTTAACACCACAAACTGCCACCTGGACCCTGTTCGTTAATCCTAATGCTGCAATTTCGCACTTTGAACGGTTCACCTTTAATCCTAAAGCATCACTGTATAAAGAGACAATTTCAAAACTTCTTTTACCGAACTTGAATCATTAAGAAAGAAAGTCACATCATCAGCATAGGCGGAATAAAGAAAGAGAGCATTTGAAAGAGCTTCAAGGGGTTAACTTTGAGTTTAAATTATGATGGTCAAACCTGCATTTGACACACATGATTCTTGGTTAGTTATTAGAGTTATTACCTTTCTCTAGAAGACCTTCGCGAAATTGTATTTCTGAGGTGCTTTAATCAGAAAGGAATCCTTAAAGAATCAAAAGCTTTTTCAAAATCTATCATCAACAAGTAGCCGCTCATATCATACTTCTTTCTTACTTCGATGATGTCAGACATTAGCCTATTGTTTTCATTTATGCATCGATTTCCAACTTAAGCAAACTGAGTCTATCAATCTCGGAAGAATGATGTTTAACTTTTTGGCAATAGTTTTGGAAAAAATTAGCATCTACATTCAAAGGCGAGATTGGCCTCCAGTTCTTCACATCTTTTTTGTCTCTATCTTTTTTTTGCAATAAGCTTTATAACTGCTTGTCTTTGAGAAACAGAAAATTCACCTTTCTCTATACCAGATTTGAGGGATCAGAAAAGGGGTGTTTTTATATCTTCCGAGAACTTTGCATAAAATTCTTTTGATAAACTGTCATTTCTGGGTGACCTACTTTTAGACATTGGCAACAAAGCATCGTGGAACGTTTCTTCAGATAAGATTGTATAACTTATTTCTATACCTTCACGGTTCAGAGAAGGAGATGTAATTTTGTCAAGGTAAAGATCTTTAAACTTTGATGTACTTTTATCTTCTTAAACATATTATTAAAATGTTCAAAAAGATACTTATTAATATCACATGTGCCAAGAATTTCATTTTTTTTCGTCAGTTATGAGGTTATTGATTGTCGAGTTGGCAGAACGCTGCTTCTCATGATTTAAAAAAAACTTATTTGCCTTTTCCTCACATTCGTAGGTATCACATTTCGATCTTACTTTCGCACCATTAGTTTCATATTAGAGTATGTTACTTAAATCTAGTTTAATATGGTTATATTTAATATGGTTAAATCATCGTTGCTTAGAATGTTGTTTTATTTTGAGTAGAAGGCGTCTTTCTAATACTTGTTTATGTAGCCTGTTCTTGCCAGCGAGTTCTTTAGAAAACGAGATAACAAACGATCTTATCTTGAACTTCATGTATTTCCATCTTTGTTGGTCATCTAGAGACAAGATCTGATTAACCTCTCTTAACAGATCTTTGAAAAATGTTTTGGCTAGGTTGATAAACTTGTCGTCTTGGAGCAAAGAATTATTGAATTTGCACAGTTTGGGTCCTCTTTTAAATTATGGTGAGTGATCACTTAACACAGCCGGCAAAATGTCTGTCTTAAAAATCGCATCCTGTAAGACATTTGATATGAAAATGTAATCTAGCCTCTTCTGAATTATTCCAGAAGAGTGATTTTGTCTAAAAGTATAGAATTTCTAGTTAAGATTTCTAATGCGCCCTATATTACACAAATCGTACTGTTCTTTAAGCTTGAGAAATTGACTAATTGAAGAAGTTTTGATGGTGGGATTACCACCTTTTGAGTCTAGGGCATAATTAAAAAAGAAATCAAAGTCGCTCGCAAGATTAATATTTTTGTTTGACTTGCCTCTTCAACTTATCTATAATGAGGATTATTCTTCTGAAATTGAAAACAGCTGTAAAGTCAGTGATGCTTTTAAATCAAACGTCGTCAACATGACTCTCGAGGCACTTCGTTTATTTGATGAGGTGAAAGTTTGCCGGTACATTTTTCGAAAATTATTGAGTTTGGCAATTTATGTTATTTCAAAATAGATAAGGAACTTGGAGAAAAGTGGCCAAAAACATGGCATCAATGCATTAAGTTATTAACGTCAGTAAGTTACACTGACCCCCTTCAATATTATCTGTGTCTCAGCGATGCCTACAAAACCAAATGACCACTGACAAAATCTGTTGACGAGGGTTATTCTTAGTGTTCATCAAAACCGAAACCGGAATAGCTTCTCACTACTTATCGTTGTCAACTAGACTATAAATAGTCGTTGTTACGCGTAGGCATATTTTTGATGTCTTTTCTGTTGGGGTCGAATATTTTGAGAAGCATATTTTGATACAACGACTATAACATTGCAACTTCAAGGAAAAATACCTGTAGGCGATTTAGCATTTTTTGGTTAATATTTTCACCAGAGAATCGAGAGCGAAATAAATGGCATATGGGGTAATGGAAGGAAAATCCTGATTTTGTAGGGGGTTAATCATCTCAAAAACAAAAAGATAGTTTTCATTTTGCTTTCAGTTTCACTTATACTTTTAACAAATATGGTTATGGTTTAAAAATGCAAGAAAACTTGTACCCAATTTTTACCTTACCCTATTTGTACTGCTGGTTTTGTTTTAATAACTTTTGAACAATAACCACTTATTGCCTAAAACTTTATGACTTTTAATAAAATTTACCAACACACCCTTTCATAAAAAAAATCATGCTCAGAAATATCCAACTGTTGCCATGGCAACGCCATTCTTGGGCCTTAGTGATGTGATTTTTGCTGATTTTGAATGTAAAACTCAATTTTCCTGGCAGCGAAATGGAAAATAACCATTAAAATTGTAATTCTAACATAGAAGAAAGTAAATTAGACTTACTGGTTGGAAAAAACATGCAGAATTTTTTCCACCCTAAGATTTGGGCCTAAAACCCTCGGAAATTGGTTTTTCGTGACGTTGCGTGAAATGTGATGACGTCATCACCTTTCTCATGATGTCATCACCGTCAAAATTATGCAGAAGTGTAGATGAAGGATTGAACTATTAGTGTAGAAAGTTTTATTCTCATACCTATTATAGTTTTTGATTTATGGAGGGGGAGGGGGAGGGCACATTGTGCGCCCCCCCCCGGTATCTGGGTGGTAAACAAAGCCCATTACAAATAGGGTTAACCATCTTCAAAATTTTATCAAAAATGTTGTTCTTCCTTGGAGCAAAAAGGAGCTTAGTACTTGCATTTATTTATTTTTTTACACTTTTTACTCAAAGATGTTTTTACTACGTCAAACAATTTTATCTATTTTTAATGGGGTTTTTGTAGTTTCATTTTTCTTGCTAATCAGTTATTTTAAACCTAGCAGACAGGAAATTTGATGAAGGATGAAATGATGCAGGGAGTAAACAGGATGAACATATTGGCCTGAGGTTGTAATTTGGGATATATAGGTTATAAACTGGTTTCACAGAGTATGTATCAATGGTCCTTTGTTGCTTATAAAGGCATGTTGGGATTTGATTGTCATTGTTAAGTTAGATATACTTTTTATTTCAAGCGGTCATTTCTTTATCATTATTGCTGAATAAAAAGTAATAAAAAATTGATAAATATTTGGTAGAGCTTCCTTTAAGCATCTTAAGCATCTTTTTGGCAGGTCACAGATCCCTGGTTAAAGAAAAAATTCAAGTAGAACATATAACTTATAAATACTTGAAAATGATTCCTATCATGTGTAAATATCTCCTGATATATTTACTCAGGATAAAAATTCTTCGTTAATAACTTTGTTATAGAGAGCATTATTTACATTTGTTTTTTAAAATTCATGTACTTCACACCACAATGAATAATGATCTTCATCTTTAGCATAGGATGTTACTTTAAGTATTCACTTGTTACTGCATTAAAAGGCGTCGATCAAACTGACTAAAATAACAAGAATCAACAACTAAGGCTTCGTTGATTGCAGAAAAAACAAGCACAAAATCAAAATATAAAATATAACAAGCTTTGGACATGAATCCCGACTCAATATTTGGTAGTTGTCTTCCAGTATTCATAAATATTGATGTTCTATTCACAGACTCAGAAAAGAGAAAGAAAGTTATGTCATCAATAATCCACTAACCCAACAACTTGACATGAAATTTCCAAGTTGAAACAAACTGCAGTGTTTTGTTTACATTCTTATCAATAACTACCATTTTTTATAAAATAAGAATATGTTTATTTTTAATACTAACCAATCAAAATACAGAAATGGTTGTGATTGTTTTCTCGGCCAAACTTGAACAAAATAATTTCAATTTTTGTAAACCCCGACAATCATGACGTAACTAAAATTTTTTGGAATATTTCTTTTCCTGGTGAAATGTGGAATATGGTTATAGTTGTTTACTCACTCCACGTCCTTTGCTGACATTCATAGACGACTAATCTTGTCTATTGTCAAGTAGAGTAAAGAAATGGTTAATGTCCATTGATAAGTGTCAAGAAACATTAGCCAATTGGACTGTTAAAAATCATTGGTTCTTATAAGATCAGGCACACCTGTTTTATCAAATATCAGAACTGTAGGATGGCACAAGGTTTTGCGAACTGAGCTATTTTTTTGACCTCGATAAGGAATATATGTTACTATCATTATGTTCTAATTGTAGCACTGTAATTTCTATCAATACGCTTGTCAGCAATGCCCCCATATCCAAATAGTCAATTGGATGTACACTTTTGGTGACCACAACATTAACATTTTTCTTCTTTTCACCATTCTAGTTTCTTGCATGTAATTTGGGTACTGAATTCTATTCTGCAACAAATGTCGGAAAAATGCAAAATGAAAATGCAAAATCTTGGTGTTTCTTACTTCGAAACCTTTGTCTTAGGCGACCTACATAATCTTAGGGGGCGTAGCACAGTTGGTAGTGCATCGGGCAGCGAATCCTAAGGTTCGTTGAATCTAATGGTTCCAAGTTCAAACCAACGCCTTGGTCGCCTAGCGAGCACAATATCTTTCCGTCAAGAAATTATTGTGAGCACATATGGGAGCATAATTACGCTAGGACCTAAGACTGTAACGACGTTTATATGGGACCACCTTGGAAATCAGGCTTTGGAGCTGAAGGTGTTTCATCCCTGTCACCTTATAGTGGCTATGCTAAATTTACTTACTTACTTACTTACTTACTTACTTACTTACTTACTTACTTGTTCTTGTCGGCCATTATGAAAGGTACTGTAGGTTTCCCCCATCGTTAAGAATCTTATTTTTCGGCTCAATCCTTTTCCTAGGACTGAATAATCTTTATTCTTTTCCTAATTACAGTATAATGCTCTTATTATGTGCTTAAAGTTTCTTTTTTTTGACTGTTATACCGTGTACAATAACTGCAAAGGAATCTTGAATATACTTCATATGGCAACCTACTACACAAGAGTTGTTTAAGGTACCTCTTTGCTTTACGAATTAGTCATTTGAAATTTGTAAAAACAGGAGATATGTATGAAAAACTTTGTTTCCTTTGCGAAATAAACTTATGATTGTCATTCTGCTATTTACATCTAAAATAATATGTTCAATGTACATTCAAGGAACTTGATACTAGCAACAATATATATTATTACTCAAATAATTGCCATTTGACGAGGCCTCCCAGGCATGATGAGATATATCAAATACGATGCAGGTGTAATGTTGGAATTCCTTTTCATATACAATATTTCTTGAGACTTAGTTATCGATGCCGTGCATAACATTCCTCTTAATGTGGCTAAAAAGCAGATTGATAGGTTGGTAAGACAGGGCGTGTTATGCGAGAAAACTGTCGATGCAAGGTTGGAAAAGATAGAATGGACTCCAGATAAGTTAATTACTTATTAATTAATTAATTAATTAATTAATTAATTAAGTTAATTAATTAATTATAATGAATGTCTTACGTCTCGGTTCGAGTGAAAATCATGTTTATCTCTTCAATATGCTATCAAAATTGATTTTGGTGATCCTGGAAGAATTGTTTGACTTTCCAGAGTGTGGTGTCATGGCTTATAATTGGATTCCCATTGAAAGCGATGTTAAACGGTTCATGTTTTTTGGCAATTCCTAGTGTTGGGCCTTCGATCGTTGTGTAATCAAATACATTAGCTTAACGAGCAATTTCAAATATGTAGAGTCATCTTTTGAGAGTGTGGAATGTTGGCATGAAACAGCAAAACCCGGGTGTGAGCCTAATGTGAGCATAATACGAAAACGTATTTTCCTTTTTTCCTTCTTACTGTTGGATTAGTTTTTCGATAACAGATGGTGTTGGGCACACTATGCCCAGCCTTGTTCTACTTGGATGTTTTTAAGCAATATGTTTAAAAGTTGCAACTATTGCATATATATTGACACCAAAAATCCACACCGCTATCATCCTAGGCTTTTTCGACCATTCATGCAGTCCCCTTTTGGAAAATTTTGGACATTTGAATATTTAAATTATTCCTGCTTAATTCCCGAAATCCTTGAAAGCCATACCGTTTATAAAATTGCTGACAATGACATAAGAAATTAGTGTGTCAATGTCGTTTTGGTAAGTAATGGGCCTTGAATAATGGCGTCAATTATTGCTATAGCTATAAACAGCTAAATTATACATTAGCATAGCACGAACACTATCTTATTCAACAGAACTATGAGAAATAAGGAAATATTTTCAAAAAGTGGCAAAAATTAATTTTCAAAAAATAATACTTTTGTTGGCCGTTGCAGCCATAGATATATATTCTTACCTAGATATGAAAGTTTCTGATTCTCATTGAAGCTCTATTTTTTCTTGAATCTGTCATTTTGGAGAGCTCTCCAAATAATTTCTGTGCCAGTTTCCCTGGAATCTAATGCGAAAAAATCTTTGGGGTGAAGTTAGAAATTCGCTTAACCACCAATCCAAAAGTTTGGAAAAAATTATACATACAAAATTCTTACTAAAGTTATTCCCACAGAAATTTCGAGAAATTGTTCAAGCACTATTAAAATTTATGTAGAGATTGTAGTCAGGGAGAATTTAACAAATTGAGGGAAAAAAATACCTCCAAGCTAATTTTTTTGTTTATAGCTTCCCTATGGTTTCTGTAACAACCACAAAAAATGCCCTATCTTGCCCATGAGGAGAAACCACTTTTTTTGGTCCCATTTTTCACATGCTGTTTTGACCCTACTCAATGGGCTTTTTTTTGCACTTATAACCTACTGCCCAGGGTAAAATCACCACTACTCAAAGAAATCCAATGAAACTGGGCCAAAATGTAAAACATCATAAGCAGTTTCGAAAAAAAAATTTTGCCCAATTTGAGCGCGCGATTAGGTTATGACGTCATTAAAAATACAAAAAATTGACCAAATTTCTATTTCTTCAAGGCATTTTTTTCCTTACCAACAAACAGACTTCTAAAACCTTTCATTTCCAAAAAATCGGTGATGTTAAGTAGAATTATGTAATTTTTCCTTAAAAACAACAAAAGAAGCAATTCATTTGGGAAATTGGGCCAAACTGGAGGATTTTCCAAGAGGGCAATTTTCGTATTAATTTTAAACAAAAACGAACTTTGACGTGTTCTTTATGAATCAAGTCAAAATTACTCAGGTTAGTGTATGGTCCTGAAAAAAGCACTTCAAATTAGTTTGATGACTTACTACAAACCTGAAAAGTGGTGACGTCATCGGAATCCCCGAAAAACAGCTTCATTACCGTTTAGACGACTATGACGTCGTAATAACGGTATGATGTCATTGTTTTCATGTTACTGATCCGCATGTTAAGTATCCCAACAAGTCAAGTCAGTTAAGTCAAGATAGAATAAATGTATCTTTAAGCAACAGGAAATATTTCCATTAATTCTGAAAAAATTATATACCAAGGCCCATTCAACGATGATGTCATAACAAGGGACTGTGCCTAGTCACACAATATATTTTATGGAAAATATTTTTAGTTAAAATTTTGAGCACTTAGTCAAAATTTCCTGCAAAGATATTAACCCTCTTATTATTATTATTAACTCTTTATTTGGCAAACAAAATAATCACATAAAATTATACAAAGAGCACCTAAAATAATTA
>JANSTP010210435.1:0-11594 GCA_025330745.1 Cladonema radiatum | reverse complement strand
GTAAGGAGCGCTTTTTCCAAATAAGGAGCGCTTTCTTCCATAAAAGGAGCGTTACACTACGCTTTTAATATATATATTTTAGCAAAAATACTTATATACACACACCGAAAAGTATTTGAGAAGAGTTTTACCACTCACCTAGTCATTTTCTTATGCCGATGCTTGAATATTACTTTATTTATGGAGTTCATTTCTTTTGAAATTCTAATTTATAGAGTACAAAGTAGTCCTTTCATCCCTTTTTCAGTTCTTTCAAAAACAGCAATTCTTTTAAATCTTGACATCTTTCAAAGTATCGTAACTTCATCAGGAGTACAATTTTTGATACTGTTAAAGCATATTTAGCTACTTAAGAATTTAAAATGCATTATAATGTTTTCAATAAATTAGCATAAATTGTCATGACAACTGACGTTACAACAAGTTTGAATAAAGATAGTGACAAGATCAGAAGAAAAGTGATGTAATTGTGCATTTAAAACAGGCTTTCCCGTTTTATATACATACATTCTTTCGTGTCTAGATTGGCTTTATTTGTCTCACTTTAACAGCACATTGACAGTCGACGTAACAACATCTATTTACTGCAAGAAAACATTCACAGGTTTTCTAACCAATTTTCAGAGCTCTAAACCCTTATGGACTTACTTGTAAATTGGACTTGTGAGGACACCCAGACTATACAAAATAAACAGTATGGGATCTAAAATGCCTCACTATGTCAATAACATGTCTCAAAATATTTGCAGAAATAGTTTTTCTGAGGTACTTAAAACATATCAAAATTTATATTGATACCTCTTTACAAATTACTAACATCAAAAATCCAAAGACAAAAAGTTATATATAATTCTGCCATATAAGAAGAATTTCTACTCAAACAAAAGCAAAATTGAAACAAATAGCCTAACGATAATGCAAAACTTTTGATTGCATATTAACTCTTTTGCATCAGGAGTAATATCAGGAAATAGCAGTAAATAAACTTTCTTTCCAAACAGAACAGTCCCATTTTTAATTGTTATTGTTAAATTACCCCTTGTTGGAAAAATAAAGAAATATACTTTATTTTTGAAAAAAAATTCCAAGTTGTTTTCGTCAAAAAATCTGAGAATAATATTAATTTTAAAAGTCAAGAACTTTTCCTTTTAAAAAAGTCACATCTTCTCCCATGTTCACAAAGTTTGGGCTATGAAATATTCCTTAGGCCATGGAGAAAATATATTAAGTTTTAAACTCTATAAGTTTGAAGATGGGTAGAAATTCTTGATTATGCAAGTATCCATACACACAAAAAGACAAAATTCACGCACAAAAATTTACACCAGAAAACTGTATACACAAATTCCTTGAATAAGGTTTTTTTATAGTTATGTGAAGGAAAGTTCTCAAAAAGCTGTATAGTACCTTTCAGAGCAATTTTTTTCCTTTCCTTAATTAAACTAGAATTAAATTTGTGGTACACCATAATGATATTGATCATAAGAACTTTCTTTTTTTGTTTCAGAATAACACAACTCCCCATTTCTGTTTTTCTTAATATTATTTGGTATATAGCTTGATCACTACAATTCAGGAGATGTCTCATTGCATAATCTTTATATCTCTATATCTTTACTGCCTTATCTTTATTGTTATCCTGAACAAGGTTAACTATGTAATGGTGTTGGTTCAGCTACTCAAACTGGAAAAAGCAGGAGTTGGCTGTTCTTCAAGATAACCATTTCATCCTCTTATCCTGCACTAATCAGAAAAAGAAAGTTGTCAAAATCAAATTAACTAATTTTACTTTTATGTAAAGACGCACTATCAGCTTTTTTTAAATTTACTGAAGCTTGAATAGTATTTGAAAAAATATTTTTTCACCCCAAATTCCATTTGAAAAGTGAGAAAAATTGACCTTTTTTCATAAAAACGACTATTTTCGTTAAAAGAAATCCGTAAAAGTGAGTTGCTCTGTTAATACTATTTTCAAAAGGAGATATTTCTTTTGTGATTATTTTGAAAAGAGAAAAATTTCTTTTATGACTATTTTCAAAAGAAAATATTTCTTTTATGAAGATGAGGAAAAAATATTAATTTTACTTGACCTTTGACATCAAAAGAAGAAGAAAATTACCATGGAAACATCATGACGAAAGCAAAGTGATCCAAAAACCAATTATATTATTTTTTTAACCTTGAAAATAGCATTCGGTGAGATATATTTTCACCATTTTTGGCCCAAATAAGTACATTTATTAAAAAAGAAATATATTTCTGAAATAAGCATCAGTCATAGATAGCATCTAAAGAATAAAAAAAATTTGATAGTGCCTCTCTATCAATGGTAGTAACTCTGTAAGTACTATTTCTCATCTGTTGAAAACAAAATCCAAAACAAAAGTTAGTCAAATATTTTGTTATTTTAGGCAGTGCAACAAATAAATCTGATCTAGGGGTGAAGGAGGTCTGTGTAACTATATAGAATGGGAAAAACATTTTTCTAAATGGTCAATTACATCATCTTTCTTCTAATCTTGTTTTTTAGTCTTTGCTATCTTTCTCTATGCTTGTTTTGACATCATTTTTGATGATAATTTTTGCTATTTCATTGAAAACATTATATTGCATTTTATATTAGTTTGTAGTTAATGCATTGACAGTATCAAACGTTTTCTCTTGAAGATGTAGTCAGGATACTTCAAAGCATGTTGAGATTTAAAGAGTTGTTGTTTTTATTCAAACAATAGTACAGAGTGGCCAAAAAAACAGTTAACATTTTATCAGGTTGCACTAAAAGCTTAATAAACGATTAACTTTTGTGCACCAAAAACAAGTGCTGGAAATTTACTTTGATTGGTATATAGTTTTTCCAGAATAACTTTTTCAATCTAAAATAATATGAGAGGAAATTAGATTTTTGTTTTTTCAAATGGTAGTTAATTCTTTATTCCAGATTTTACTCAAAAATAAGAAAGACATTTTTCGAGGCAATTTCCATTTTTTTTTATTGCTTGTCTTGGTCGCATGGATAAAGAGGATACATTTAATAGTGTTTATTCTATTATTGTCAAAACATTTTTAGTGAGTTACGGCACAATCACATGAAACAAGTCAAAGGAAAGCATTATTGAACAATGATTTTTTTATTTTTGACATCTATTTTTACGTTGAATTGTTCATCTTTTTATGCAGATTCGCAAAAGTTTTGCATCTTTTTTAAAACTTTTGTTTACAAAGTCAGGGCTTCTGTAAGAAAAATGTTCTTAACAGCATTGTAATTAAATTTTAGAGTATTGTATATTAAAGTGGTCCAAAAAGGTATCCCCACCATGGATGAGGGGTGAAAAAAATTTTGAATTTTAAACTCTCTAAAACAGCATTTTCAAATCAATCTTCTACTTTAGAATGATTATAAAAAGCAGCCGCTTTGAATAATTAAGTGATTAAAGAGGGAAAAAGATCAAAAAGGTCATAAAACCCAGCTGTTTCAAGTATTTGAGTGATTAGTGGGAGGAGAAAATCTCAATGCAGAGATTATAAAACCAAGCTGCTTTGAATATTTGAGTGATAAGTAAGGGCATATTTAAAAAAAATAAAAATAAAACCCAACCATTTCAAATCTTTGAGCAATTAGCAATGAAAAAATGTAACAATAAAGATCATAAAACCCAGCCATATCAAATTTTCAGACATTTTAAAACGTACAGTATGAGACCATTATCACCAGTTTTCCAAATCAACGTAACTTCAAGCTGTTTTGAACTATTGAAGAAAAAAAAATACATGCCTAATTTACTATTTCCAATACCGTTTTCAGTTTGTGAAAAATAATTACACAATATGATATAAATATATGTTACATATTACAACCTCTGAAATGAAAAGAGATACTCCATATTGTTATTTGTAAATGTTTGAATATGAAAAATCTTTAATAAATACGACTTTAATTCCTTTCCTGAAATATGTAGTTTTACTCTCATATCAATTTTTTTTCAATTTTGTTATTCTTTCATTTTGGCATTTTCCTTCTGTTTTTTCCTATAACTTTTTTGATTTTCCCTTTTTTTGTTATAAGTAAATTGATCTTGAAAAATGTTTTAGTTAGCTGAGATATGTTGAATAAAAATGTTAGTTTGTTTATCTAAATTTCGCTTTTAATATTGACATTTCATTAAAACTTGGTGAGTATAATTCAGGGCATTTACTACATCAACAATGTCAACAGAATTAATAAACAAAAGGAGGAGTATTCTGCAGACGCAAATTATTAATATTTATAAAGGGTAATTTCTATATAATTTTTTTTTATATTTCTTATTTTAAATTTTAGTTGGAGCAACCATATGTCCTTCAAATTGTCCAGCAAATTCAGAATGTCGCAGTGGTTCATCTGAGTGTACTTGTAAAACTGGCTATGTTCGTGTATCTGGTACAAATACTAATATTCGATGCGAAGGTATCCTATATTCAAGTTTTCTTTTGTCAGAAGCTTTATTCTTTTTTTTTAAAAAATATTTCACTATTTTTATTATAATCTAAATGTCTTTGCTCACATTTTTTTTTTTGAGAATAGATAATTTCAGTATAATGATAGTCTGTGATATATATTTTAAATTTAAATAATATATATTTTAAATATATATTTTAAAATATTTATTTATATTTATAATATTTATTTAGATATATATTTTAAATAATATGTTATATCTTTCAGAGTGTAATGACAATGCTGACTGTAATGGCATTACAGTCGCATTTTGTACTGATTACAGATGTGGTTGTGACGAAACTCGCTACTATGAAATAAGAGGAGCTGATACCTTGTTAGATCAATGTATTGGTATGTGATAATTGATTTTTACTCTTTAGCCCAAAAAGACTAAAAATTGTTACCTTAGAACAAATCGAAATATTTATTTGTCAAAAAATAGATATAAGTACTTCTTTTCATAGAAAGCTCTCTTTAGCAGGGCTGTATCCAGAGGGTCAAATGGGGCAATTGACCCCCCAGCAAAAAGTAATGTAAAATTTTTCCTGAAAGTTTAAATCCATTCAAATATAGTATTCGTGGGTATTCTTTGTGAAAGATCTCATTAGAGTCTTTCAAAGTGGTTTGAAGTATAAAGTCTGAGAGTGGTGCAAGCAAACTTACAAGCAAGAGTTGATTCAAACATAGAAATATAGCTAGCTAGCGACATTTTTTTATTTTGTTATTGAAAACAGCAGAAAACCTAGTCCATGTTCTTAAAGTGGAGAGAAAAAAATAGGTAGACACTCTTGGCAATGTTTTGTAGCTAGCTAGCTAATACTAGCTTTTTGCCAATATGAGTTTTTGTCTAGATGAGCTGTGCTACCCTTGTTACTGGCCAAAAAAGAGTGGATATAGCTAGCTAATGTGCAGTTCTTTTTTAGTGCTTTCACTGAAGCAAAGTTTTTCACAATGTTATGTTCCCTATGACTTATATGTCTTTGTCTCTGCTGTCATCCATCTAGCAGCAGATGTCAACGAAACTTTGATAGGTGTTGTTCATGTTAACTGCTTTATATTACATGACTATACTGGTCTTCGTCTCACCAATTTTGCAGAATTACTGCAGATCTTAAAAAATTTTGTCATTGAGCATTTTGACATGCAAAACAATTTAAAAATAAATTTGAAATAATTTTTCTGAAGAAGTCAAAGAAGTTGTATAAAAATAAAACTAGATAGACAATCACATAATTATAAAAAGTTTTAAAAAAATGAGGGCGACGGTCCTGAAATTATAGAAAGTCGGAATGACATCATATAGACAAATGTTCACATGTTTCTCATCTCGCAAAAACATTTATATCAAGTTACAGGCAACAGACAGGGTACAAAAAGAGGTAATGTCAGTGCAAAGATTTTTTCTGTTCATATCATAGCATGATTATTAGGACAAAATATTTAAACGCTCATCAAAAGCGTTTGAGAGACAATTAGAAGAACATATATAAAAATTAAAACATATATGCTATCATTTTGCTCTATAAATGTTAAATGCAAGATTTATGCATTTTAGCATGATGTAGTAAGGTGTGAGATGGCTGTTTTGGAATCAGTTAGGCATTAATTAAATTAGTTTGTTATATAATTATGGAAGATCAATATAAACTTATTTCCTGAAATCTAAGTTCAGTAGCCTCGATAGGAAGATATGTTTATTCTTTCTGTGAAATGCATTCTTATGATTTAAATAAAGTTCTAAGGTACTTCTAAATTAACTTTAACATGATACTATGGTGTCCTTCCAGTTTAATTTACAGAATGAAAAAGTTTATATATGTTTTTCTATATAATTTATGCCAATGTTTTTAGACAGAAAGTGTTTCGCGGCTTACAAATTTGCAAAAGTTGGAATATATATTTCATTTTTGATATATTCCAAATCTACGTCTCTAATCATCAGGAAAGCTTCAAATTGAGAAAATTGCAAAATTCTTCTGTCTGTATTGTTGATGTAAGCTAGTAATAAATATAATTCATATTCTTTTCCAGATATTCCTGATATAAGATTTGCTTTTATTCACTCCCTGAAATATCTGCAAAAGTATATGACATCTGTTTCCAGTCTCTCATTCTAGTTACATTTCCTTTGCTTGTCTTTTAGTATTTGTTTTCTTCTTTTAGCTTGTGCTATTTTCATGATTTTTTTGAATTGTCTGGCTACTCTTCGTTTTCATTTTTCTGTTCCATAATCTTTTGTTCTATTTCTTAATTTTTGTGTATATTTGGCTATAGGTGTATCTTATTTCTAGCTTTCCAAGTCAAAAACTTCATCAAGTCAAATTGTCATGAACTTTGTTAACTTTATATTGTCATGAAAATGGGTAGATTGATCTTTTTTTTTCTAAATTCCATTTCAAAATTTAAATTGACATTGAAAGTCTTGCGCTGCAAGTTTTCCAAATTTATAGCAATTTGAATTAACTATGTCAAAACATGCAAAAATTATAATCTTCTTTCTTCATAACAGTATAATGTTAAACATGTCTTTTTCCTTAAATCTAATAGATTTACTACCTAATATAGTACTTCTGCTTTTCCTTTTACATATCATTTATTTATGAAATAAAAAGGCTGGGGAAATAGCAATTTTTTCCTCACTGATGGGAGGATTACTCTCAGCCAAAGATAATTTTTAAAGGAGAAATTATATCCCTCTACATACTGTGCTACCCATTATGAAAGAAAAAGCTTACAAATTAGTAAGGAAAATATTCAAATTTTTCAAAAAAATTTATTATTTGCATTAAAATTTTTTGTTTTTTCAAGGTTATTGAAGAGATACAAGGTACATTTTATATAGCAAAATAGACATTTTAGAGCTTCTAAATGAGGAAAAACCATGGTGGGCGGCATTTTAGGCCTTCCACCAAAGTAAATCTTGACCCTCCTTGAAAATTTCCTGGGTACGGCTCTGCTTTCGTGTAATTATAAAAAGTATTTCTCCTACTACTGGGCAGCATTTTGTGCAGACTGTTCTTAGTGTCAGTATGGCACCCCTCTGAACCCAATTTTTTATTGAAATTCTAAACTCAATTTGTGTGAAAAATTGAGAATTATTGAAAAAAAACTAATATTTGATTTAAATTATTCACTTTTTTGTTCTTTTCAACCTGTATGAGGACACCACTTTATTCCCAGAGTGGCCGTTTTTTTAAAGGTTTTACTGTACTGTAAGGTTAATCGATGCATCATTATTTATACACTGAGCAAATTAACTATAACAAATTTTTTTAAAAAATGGCATGAAGTAGTTTTTGCAACCTTTCCCCCATACCATAACATAAATATAATCCCAAAAGAGCTTTTACTGTGTAATTAAGGAAAATTAAGGAATAAATTCATAAAAAATATGTATAAAAATTGATTTTCATGGAAACCCCTTTCTGTTATAGCAATATAAGTACTTCTGCTATATTTTACTTTCTCTGTCATGAGATATTATATAAACTAAAATGCTTTATCTCATTTTTATAGAATGTGGTACGGTAGGAGGAACTTTCTATCAATGCAATGGTACTGATGCTGTATGTAGTGGCAACACCTGCGGTTGTAAAGCAAATTTTGTACAAAACGGAAGTGGCACAGGAAGACGCTTGAACTGTATTCCAAGTAAGAGTAAATCTAAAGTCTATTAGCTAGAATTGGATTGACCAGATATTTTGATATAATTAAAGTAAAAACCAAATTATTAGATGAAAGAGCTTGATTCATAATAGTTTAATAGTATTTTAATTGCATTAGAGATCCCCTTTATATCAGAGTGATTTCTTCTCAAGTTATGCAACTTCAAAGGTGTCTTGATTCTGAATTTTGAAAAGAATCTTGAAACAATTTGATGTCATTAAATGTTGATATTAACTATGTACCCCTAGCTTTTTTGACAATTTCATTTTGACAGCATTTTAAAAGATCTTTTTCTTTTTTTCGTTAGATGTTTTGGTAGAGAATCAGCTGACTATTTTGGAACTAATTTGTGTTGTTTTGGTGCATTTTTCTACACTTTGGGCATTTTTCTACACCCAGTGTTTCAACATTAATAGTTATTTGAAACTATAAAATTACAGATAATTTAACAAAACTCTTTCCCAGTGCCTTTTTTAGGCCTTTTATGTGTTTGGTATTTGGATGTATCCCTGCCCCAAAATACTTTATTTAACACCAGACTCTGCCTCCAATTTTCTAGAGAAGGCCCAGTTTCTATATTCATAGTGAGCTGTCATCTGTCTTAATAGTTCTTTTGAGGGTAAGGACTTTTATTATGTAAGGACTAGTAATACATTTTTTGCGTATTTAGCTCTTTTTGTTTCATAAATCAAGTGTATTTAAATGTCACCTTTCCATGAAGGTATTAATATTTGAAATTAATGCTAGGGTGTTTAACATCTGGATTTGAATGTACCCGATCAAACGAAGTGTGTAGCCAGACCACAGGACTTTGTGTATGTGATACAAACTATATCCGTGATGGAAATGCCAATTGTGTTCAAAGTATGCATTTCCTTTTTTTTTTTTTTCAAATACTTCAAAGTTTTTACTTAGACCACCAATTATTTAGCAAGAATTTACAAATTATTATTTTAAACAATTTTGCAACAATAAAATTTGAAAATGTTGTATTTTTACTAGGAGAAAAAAATATATAGTTATGGAAAATAATAGCTCACTTTAGTATTTTTTTTATTAGTGTCTTTAATTCTGTGTAATTTAAAATACAGAATGGTATTTTTTTCTGTGGGATGTATCTGACTTTCTTATGTTTTTTAAACCTTGTTTAAAAACAATTATAAAAAGATAACTGTAAGGCAGTGATTTCTCTTCATAAAATTATGCGTTGCCAGAACGTGCTACTAGAATATTTTTTCAAATGTATTTTTCATGTTGCGATTCTTACAAAATTCTTGGGCTAGCTTTTTTCATGTTGCGATTCATTTGACATGCATGAGCTAGCTAGCTAGTTCACCCGTGTTCTTGCTTGTTAAACTTGAAAATTGTATGATACACAAATGTGATTTGAGTTGGGATGTTTGGTCTCTTTTTATTGAAACATAAGAAATTTAATGCAATGGGTTTTTTTTCTTATTCTAGATTGTAACGTATTCGGATGTTCAACTGGATATGCTTGTGTTTCTTCTTCTGGTCTTTGCAACGAATGTGACAAAGACAATGGGTATGTGAGAGTAAGTGCTGACAATGCAGCTACTCTTGTCTGCCAAGGTTAGTTGGCATCATAAATTTAAATATAATACAGTGTTAAAGAGGCACTGTCATGGTTGGGGTTTTTTACCGATCAGGTAGAGCAGGTGACGATAGTCACTACCTGATACTTTATATGCCAAAAATCTATACCTATTGTCCTGAAAAATAGCTTTTTTGTTTTTAAACAAAAAATTGTCTTCTGTGAGTCAATATAATTTATCACTGCTCAACAGCTGTCTGTTTACATAATTATTCGCAATATGATTTGAACGATGACGAGAATGAATAAAACTTTTTCTTTTTAAAAATTATTCACATAATTTAATCTTTTCGTTTTAATCCAATCATAGAAAAGCAGTGTATCTTTTTTTTCATTCACGACTTTATTATTTTTAGACTAAAAATAATGATAGTTAAAAAATGTTTTTGAATATATCTCAAAAAGTAGACAGTTTTAGGAAAAAAAAATTAGCTCTTCATATTCAGTGCCCAAATTCCGTTGGAATCAAGGAAAAAACCTCTTTAATACTTATAATATTAACTATAATAATACTCATATACACACTATTCAAGTTTATGCATTTTTGTTGATCTAAAATAAAAAAATGAGGAAATTTATTCTGATCGAAATTGAAATTTTACCAATTGCAAGCAGTTCTAGCCCTGAAAACCTTGTAGGATGATTTTTCTCTGCATTTATATCTTTTTTAATGTTCTTATTTAACTGTAAGAATGAGAAGTAACTTTGTTGTTGACTACTGGGTTCATAATTTAACTGAAAGCAAAGAATGATAATAAAGTTGTTTTTTTTTAAATTAACAATAAAAGCACAAGATATTTCCGACCAATTATCTTATTGAAAATCAAAGAGACGTTTTCTTTCTTTAACATAAATATAATAAATTTATTCTTCCGAAAATAGCAGTATATTTTCTTCTTGAATTACATATTTTTATGCAAAGTTTATAATTTGCTTATTGAGATTATACTGTGATACAATATTAATCCTTAAATTTTAGAGGGAGATTGTTCACAATATGATTCGTCTTGCGCAAATGATAAACAAACTTGCGATACTGCAAACCTACGATGTATATGCAAAAGTCAATACCAAAATGTTGCACCAAGCGGATTGAACTGTCAAGGTTTGTTAGACATATATAACTTTCTTTGTTAGGTTTTTTTGTTTTCTATCCTAACTTTGATGTTAAATGATAGTATTAACTTAAAATCACATTTTTAATTATGCAGCTCAATAAACAAATAAGTGATAAAATAATTCATGCAAAGAAAACACTTGAAATAGCATGCAGTAAATGGTCAATGACAACCAAGAACTGAAAATTGATCACCTTGGATTCATTTAACATGATGGATTGTTAATGCTAGTATTCCCACTTTGTAATACTTTTCTAGGAAGAATGCCACCATAGTAGTTTAACCGCTCCAATTTAAATTTTTATTTTAAGCTTTGCAAAATGACAAAAAAGCAACAAAAAGTAAGAAGTACCGGGACTATTCTAGCCCTTTTCAGAGTCTGATTATTCAACATTTTCATAAAATTGAAAATTTGGAGAAGAAAATGGTGCCCTTTTTAGCCACATTTGCACTCTTTTTAGACATTTTTGAACCCTGCTCCAATTTTTAGATTACTCTCTGAAGCATTGGCTGAACACTAGAAGGATAATCATGTCATTTATAATCGTTTTTTTTTTACCAGAAATACTTCTCCTTTCTTAATGTTCACTTTTGGTATGAATTTAATGGTTTTTCAAAATCTTTTTACAGAAAAACAACATTTACACAGCAAAAAGTAGATTCTTATTATAAGAAAGGAATTTCTTATTTCAAGCCACTTTTTACTCCTTTTGAGAAAAAA
>JANSTP010210324.1:0-11595 GCA_025330745.1 Cladonema radiatum | reverse complement strand
AAAATTTTGCTGCACTAAAGTAGATGTGTTTTACTTACGGTACCAAAAAAAGTATTTGTTTATGGTACAAAACAAAATAGACGTCATTTTAATTTATGTTTCTGCCAAAAAAGGAGATTTTTATGCTTTTTCGTTCCGCGTTTGCCCCAAATCAATATTTTTTAATGCATTTCTTGCCAATAAAGTACTTCTGTAGATTTGTAGAAGAAGAACATTAGTTAAAGCGCCAATATCAGACCAGCATTGTTCTCGAATAAAACGCAGGCATAAATTCAATAATAGGAAGAAATTTATGAAAACAAAGACTCGCTTTCGGGACATCTGATATTAGCGCTTTAACAGAATTTCTGAAAACAAATTACAAAATTAATTATTAATTAAATCACTAGAATTATAAACTATGATGTAATGCCAACTAGCTGACTGAAGACTATCTGGTGACACACAAAATATGAAATTTAAAACTTTATGTGTGCAGCAAGTATTCACTCTGCCAAAATGTCTGGCATGTTTTTGATGAATCGCCTTGGGCCATTGCATTGTGGAATCCATGTTTCGGAGGGACCAAAGATCAGCAGTTTTTACTGTTGTTGCACATTTGCTTGCGAGCCACTATTACTACTATGAAGTAAGCCATCTACACCCTGCAAGAATTTTTCAACAATCATAGTAAATATCTAAGGCACTGAAACATGGATTCCAATCTAGACCTTTAAGATGAAATTGCTCTCTTGTCAACAACAAACCAACAGGGCAGCACCAACAACAACAGCAGCAACAAACATTTAGGTCATAAAATACTGCAAAGAAATTGGTGTGCAGCTTTGAAAATACCTACTTTCAAGACCTTTACCTCATGTACCATGTCTTATCTGCAAAGTACCAGAAACACATAGACAGAGGGCAGCCTATTATCAATCTAACACCTTTACCTCTAAAAAGCAACCCATTTCAAAGTGGTTCCAAGTGTCTGCAATGCTTACTGGATAAAAGTAAGTAGCTGTAAGGGTACAATGAACAGAAGTGCAATGCTAACGATACGTCTCTTTTTTCGGTAATTCATTGTAGGAATGTTTCGTGAAAAACTTTACCATGAACTAGGCCTTGAAAATTTACATAATAGACGATGGGTAAGAAAGCTTTGTATTTTATAGAAAGTAATGACCACTAAGATGACAGGTTATTTATATCGGCTAATTCCCAAGAATGCAATAGACGATAACTTAAGATCTAACTTAAGATCTGACATATTTACATTTGCTTTGTTGCCGTATGCATTTCCTGAATGGAAAAAGTTGGATTCATGTATAAAAAATTGTACCACCCTTTCTTCTTTCAAGAATAAGCTATTGGCATTTGCAAGACCCTTTCCAAGATCTTGCCGAAGCGGCGAACGTTAATAATTTATAAAAAAATACGGACGTTTTTTTGTTAAGATCTTTTGTTATAAACGAAATAATTTAAAACAAAAGCCATAGCGCTTCAAAAATTTCCGTTTGTCGACCTCAAATTCAAAAAATTACTTTATAATTCAATTATGTAGTCAATAAAAGACAGAATAAGGTCTTGAAAGTTTCATAAGTTTCAAGTTTCCTGAGTTTGAAAGTTTCAAGGACAACAACTTTACCCAATATTTCTACTCATAGAGAACAGAAATTTTCTGCCAGAACGGAGAACACACTTACCAGCATTGAGTATAAGGATTAAAATATAAAGGATACAAAAAACATACCTATAAAGTTTATTGCGAGCATACGGTTAAAAAAATGGTAAATGATTTATGACGTCAATGCTGACAACAGAATGGGTCCAGAATTTAAATTATCAAAAGATTTATGGATATCACATCTAACTTTCCATTATTATGCACAACACGAGACCTATGACATGTGACCTATGACATTAGAGCCCTCAGGAGAGAGAATTTTTCTTACATTTTTGGTAACAAGTGTATCTAGTTTCGCCTACTAAGGTTGTTTGGAACTGCGAATATGCAATTTTTATTAAAGTCACGTGATCTATGAGGTCAGAGCCCTGAGTAGGGGATATTCAGACAAAGGGTAGGTTCAAACATTTTCTTATGTTTTGGGTAACAGGTGTACCAAGTTTCGTCACCTAGAGTTGTTTAGAACTGGGGATATTCAATTTTTCTAAACATCGCGTGACCGATGGCGTCATGGCTCCCAAAAAGGGGGGGTGTAAAAGTTTTATTGGCTTTAGGCTAATAGGTGTGCCTAGTTTTGTCACATAAGGTTGTTTAGAACTGGATAAATACAATTTTTCTAAAAATCATGTGACCTATGACTTCATAAGCTTTGGCTGGAAACAAAAGCGGCTAAAAAGTTGTAGGATATCAATAGTAGTATACATACCAAGTTTCAAGCAGACCTGGCATTTACTTCACGAAAAAAAATTTGTGTTTGTTGGTATGCCACCTTTAACTAAGATATCTAAACATCCTCACCTATGGTGCCTTTAATTTTTCAAAAACGCATGCAAAAATTTTTTTTGATATGATCTGATTTAAAAGAAAAATCTAATGCAATTTTTTATATAATTGTGTACCACCTTTAATTGTTAATTCAACACCACAGACTATAGTGGCTTCAATTTATTTGCAAATCACATTATTTTGATTGGTTTCAATGAATAATTGCAGCTGATAATTGGAAAAATACGCTTTTAGAAATATTAAGGTGATATTTTATTAAGTATTTTGGTGTTTACCAAAATTTTTACATACTACGCTAATCATACCACTCTGCTAAGTTTGAGGCAGATTTTAAAATGTTCTTCATGAAATCCTTAAAACATGACATCATAATATTTATCACCTTTTAAGCCTTCTCAATTTATTTGAAATGTTATTTTACAGAACCTTTTTGAATATTTACAAAAGTTAACTAAAGAGGGGGAGAATAGAGATAAGAGCTTGATTAATTTCATCCTAATTTATTGATGAAAGCACAGAAAAATATATACAAAACGTTATTGAAATATTTGACAACATATTCAGAGTATATAAACAAAACATCTTCAAGGCATCAAAATATTTGAGAATCAAAGATTTAGAGTCAACAATATCGCGAATTTATATATAATTATTCAATTGTATTAGCGAGTAAAGACAATACAATAAATTAGAAATCAATAAATTACCGAAATGAATATAAAATAATAATCAGTTAACAATACGAACTCATTATGTCAAAAACTAAATAGGTTGGGGTCAATTCGAATAAAGAAAATCAACCTAATTTCTGCTTTTTCAAAGTATGTCTATAGTATGAGGAGCTTCACTCTCAAACATAGATGTCATATGCCGTAACCTATAAGGAGAATGCTGAAAAATGAATGGATGTGCATGTATGTGTGTAGATAGTAGATAGATGAGAGAGCAAAAAATTATATGGAAGTACAGAGTTCATAGGCATTAACAAAAACGTTAACTCATTAGACTACATGTATATTGTTCTCACTGTAAAAAATGTCTGCCACATATTTTTGACACCAATACACCATGTCTGCAACCATGTTACAGTCAAATGAGTTAAAACATACAATATATATATACAAACATCAAACACAAAAACATGACATTGGCCACATTAAAGAAAACACGCATTTCTTATGAAAGAAAATTTCCGTCTGCGTTTTTTTAGATAGGTTCTCGCAAAATGGCTAAGAATTGGCTTTGAAATGGCTAGGAAAAACACTATTTTTTCAGGAAAAAATGAATAGACAAAACATTTCTTGCGCTACTATTGTGGAACCATATTCTCACAATAAAACCTATTTCTCAGGCATGTCTGGCGAAATTTTCAGACCGTTTCGATAATCACCAAGGAAGTCAATTTTTTATTTACCAAGCGAATTGAAATGAAAACCAAAGAAAAAGTAAAATAGCTATGAACTAACGGTTTTTTTTAGGTTAGTTAATCAAAGATTAACTGTCTTTTAGTTACTTTTCACAGCTTAGATGAATATTTTGTAGATCCTGAGATATTCGTAGTCAGAGATAGCCACTTTTGCGAAAAATTTTTGCTTCCTTTCGGAGATGGCATAATTTTCGGTACAGCGATGTATCAATTAGTCATTGCTGTTACCTGATCCACTGGATTTGTAAAAAAACATAACCATAAACCAGGGAGCGTACGTAGTACTTTTTCTCAGTTGTTCCCTATGATGCCTTGGGGAAACATAAACTCCTGAACTTCTTGATCACATGGTTTAATACCGTGATTTATCATGAACTCGAGTGAAACACCGAAAACGAGCCTTGTCAATAATACTATAATAACATTGTCAGTAACTCTTTACAGACATTTAAAGAAATATTTGTAAAGACAGCTAAAGACTTTAAATTTTTTCTCAGAACTAACGTTGTATTTGCTAGTATTTGTAACTGAGAGAGAGATATCAAAGCATTTCAAAATAAGTTTTAAGAATTTCAATGTTTTTGGCAACTATTGGAAAGATAAATGATGTGCAGTAAAAAGGATCTTGTTTTCAATAATTTAATTTTCTTTCTAAGTAAGTTAGTTACTAAGTAAGTAAGTAAGTAAATAAATTGAGTAGACTTTTTATTCTTTAACTCTACTATAATATATACAAGCGAAACTGTTATGTTTCCCCACATTTCATCCGTCTGTTTTTCTTGATATCGTCAGTCATCTACATGTGCTACCAAAGGTCAACTTCCAGTATGATTTGAAAATAAAAAACAAGGGTAGGAAAAATCTTTCTTGAGAACACTGCCTTCTTTAAGGTTATGTTTTAGACATTTGAGTGACAGTTCTGCGTTGGACCCACGTTGTCATGGACAAAGTTTGATCATATGACTTTTGAATTGTCTATGTCAGTGTCTCCGATCATTCAGCCTCTCACCTCTCTGATCGAAATCACCTAAAGATTCAGTGTAATGTACACATGCTATGCTATTGACACTATTTGTTTTGATTGTATTCAAAATGTCAGTAATCCTTGCCCACAGCGTGCTATCAACTATACTGATATTTTCATATATGTCATGTAGTAGATATCAGCGTCCTTCGGTCGGCTGGAGAATGCAATCACACTTAAGCTTTCAAAAGTATACGTGTGGATATGATTAAAAATGATAACGCTACTGCTTTGACACCCTCAAGGTCTTCTTTTAACCATAACAGTACTAGTGTCCATGTATGGTCTGATGGGTTGTCCGATGGGTTGCAGTACTATTGTCCAGGTATGGTCCAATAATTGCTAATTTGATGTAAGTGATTTTTTCACTGTAGTCATTTAGAGTTCAAGTGCTGTTAGATTGACAATCTTTACTCATGCATGCGCCTCACCCTTTCATTGCACTCAAAAATGCCCACCCGAAATGAGGTTAATATCTGTGCTACATCGAATCTAATGTCCATTTTCTTTATTTTTCAGCTAAAAAGGATGACGATTCTTATGGTGGATCTAGAACAAGAACCTACTCAAGTATAAGATCATCCAGTTTCTTATAAGATGCATCATACTTTTCAGGGATTCCGAGGTGAAAATATCAGTTAGGTTCATATGAAAGAGGAAAGAAAATGATGAGAGTATTTTTTATATCATCTCAATCTGACTTTCTTAAAGTCCATAAGACTTTTAAAGCTTTTTTCCATAAACTGACCGTTCTCCCTCCCAACGTCCTTACAAAGGGATTTGGCATCAATTTGGATCAATTATTCAATTTCGGTGCTGTGAAATTTTGGCTGACTAATTTTTTAACCTACAGGGTACAACAACAGTTACGGCGGTGAAAGGTTAAAATATTACGGGTCAGGTAATAAAGTCTTTCACTGAAACTTTTCAATTTTCCTGAGTCTGATAACTGTGATTTCCCGATCACTAGGAATTGCTGCCAGTTTCAGTGCTGTGAAATTTTGGCCGACTAATTTTTTTTATTTTACATAATACAACAAAAGTTACGGCGGGGAAAGGTCAAAATATAATAGGTCAGGTAATAACGTCTTTCTTTGAAACCTTTGAATTGAAGCACTTTCAGATTCAATAAAAACTCAACACTGGGAATAAGAAAGCAGCCCCGTGTTACTTATCTGTTTTTTTTTTATTATTTCGGACCATAGACTAGATTTTTGGGATTTTCATGGAAATCAATGCTTCTTATTTTGACTCTGTGACTAAAATTTATCTGCGCATCTTTTCTACAAACATTGACCCATCATATCGATTCCCCATTACCACGGCCTTTTAGGCGTGGATGTAGCAAATTTTGACCGATCCAATACTTAATTGTCAGAAAAATTTGCGGAAGAAAATTTGGTGAAGTTTTAGGATTTAACTATTGCGAATGCCCTTGTAGAACTTTTCCCAGTATCAAACTTTCGTGAAAGACTTGTGAATGTCCAACCAAAGTTTTTGATTCTTTACCTTATTTGTACCTGCGTGAGGGGAGGGCGTATTCTGCCAGGGAGGGCTTTTTTCGTTTCGAACCGAAAAACTACGAATGGATAAATGATGAATTTTTATGACTAAACAAAATATATTTAAGAAGATTTTCTTGTTTTAGTGACCACGTCCACAGTTACTATGGCAGCTGCATTTCTGAACAGCTGTATACCCAATTTTTAGTCCATTTTCAGAAAAAATCGGATTTCTGGGACCATTTGACCGAAAACCAGAACATATGTCAAAGTCCTTATTTGAAGATATTTAGTGAAAAGCTTTAGGGAAAACCCAGAGAACCTGCCCATCAAAATTTTGCCGAATCTTCACATATTTCTCCCAATGTTTGACACGTCTGTTGGTGAAATATTGAAGCCATGATGGTTGACGATGACGTCACATTTCCAAATGCGGGTCTTTGCGCTCGCAATAAGATATACTAACAATGTGGTAGTTTGAAATCAGTAGTTTTTGTTGTTTCTGTGTTCTTAGCGTTTCTTCCCCAACAAAATCATCCTTCACTCATGATAAAGCCCAGTAAATTTAGGATGAATGTAAGGAAGAGCCTTACAGTGCTAAGGTTTTTTGCTTTTTTGCTGTCTTTAAAAGGAGATACGTAGTATAAGTTCGTATAAATTTGACCATTTTACTCATACGAATGAACATATTGTTTTGTTTAGGTTCAAGGTATGTAAATGACTACAAAAGACATGGTGAGTATTGGCTATTTTTCAATTCCGTTAATCGGCAGGTTTTTCTTTTTAAGAGGACTAAGTTTTCTTTATTTTTTCTATTATAGATTTTCAACGAGGATATGAGAGCGATGCGTTGTCAGAGTGGATCATGATCCCTAGTGGATCATGATCCCTACCTATCCCTACCTACCTAACCTAACCTTTGAAAAATTCTCTACAATGTTTATTTTTTTTAAATTGTATGCATTCGACGTTTGCATTAATTACCTTTAGATTTAAAAATTCTTCTCTACAAAGTGTTTTAACACCTATGTGGAGGAATTATTCTTGTTCTTACCTCAATAATTTTTTCTGTGGTTTCAAGAATATTGCTTCTTTCTTCTAGCGGTCAAGAAACTGAGAAGACTCAGATGCGCTGGCAAGAAGGGAGATGAAAAAGAAACTAAATACATGAAAAGTGGTGACAACGACAAGGGAATCAAAGAAATCAAAGAAGAATCGGCAGCAAAGAAGGGATTGACCGTCCAATCAAATAAAAGGTCTTATCTAAATTTAACGGTTACCTTGTATTATCTATTTTTGCACTAGGCCTTTCAGGAAAATTTCAAACTGTTGAAAATATACAAAAAACATATTTTTAATCCAAAAATGTAATTGGAAGCTTTTTTTAGAAATATTTGGCAGAAAGTTATTGCATTCATGAGTTCTGTTTATGCTACTTTGTTTCATTAATTTTTTGGATTCATTTAAATGCCGTACAAAAAGGCTTCAATTTGCAGTAAAAAAATAAAAGAGAATAACAAGCATATTTTTTGTGGAATTTGTAAAAAATTTGTTCACTTTGATTGCTCTTGCTACTCATTCTTGGACCTGAATTTATTCGAAAGTTTTTCTTGTGTAAAGTGCACCTTACAAAACCTTCCGTTTCAAAGTTCAAAACAATTTGTCTACTTTTGGAAATTCTAATAAATTAAATGTGTGGCAAAAGAGCTTCGTTAAAGAGGCACTATCGGATTTTTTTTTGTACATAAATAGAATCTCCAATCGATGCTTATTTCAGAAAAGTGTTTCTTTTTTAAAATTCATTCCTTATTATGCCAAAAACTGAAAGGGAAAAATTACCGAATATTATTTTTGTACATAAAAATAATATAATCAGTTTTTCGATCACTTTATTTTTGTCATGATGTTTTCTTGGTAATTTTCCTCTTCATTATTAATAAAACATTTCGATGTCAAAGGTCAAGTAAAAGAATAGTCGTAAAAGAAATTTTTTTCTTTTGAAAATAATCATGAAAGAAAATATCTTCTTTTGAAAATAGTATTAACAGAGCGACTCACTTTCACCGATATCTTTTAACAAAAACAGTCTTTTTTTCGGGAAAAGGTCCATTTTCCCCTCTTTTCAAACGGAATTCGGGGTAAAAAAATATTTTTCCGAATACAATGCAAGCCAAGTATTCCAGTCGGTAAATTAGAAAAAATCTGATAGTGCCTCTTTAATGACTTTACGTGTCTACAGCAGAAACACGATATTGTTCACAAAAACGACAACTTTGTTAACAACATTAGCTGTCAATATATTAATATGAAGGAATTTAGAAAAAATTTGAGAAAAAATAGTTTCGAGATTTTTCACATTAATTTTGCCTCATTATACAAACATATTGACGAACTTCATAACTTCCTTTCATTTATTGGCAACAAAGTCAAAATTATTGGCATCGCTGAACATAAAGTAAACAGTAAAGGGATTTATTTAAAGGGTTATCTGGTTATATTTTTGTTTTTTCTTTGACTTTGTCAAGTCAGGATGGAGCTGGATTTTTATTTCAAATTCAATTACTTACAAACTAAGACATGGTCTTGAACTCAATGAGAAAGGTTCTCATAGACGAACACCTTTGTTGGAAATTGCATATAGACTCTAATTCTCTAAAATTTTCTGCAACTATTGGCATCATCTCAAAGTTACGTGATTACACTTCGCAAAAACTCTGTTTGTCTGTTTATTTTGCGTTGTTTTATAGTGATTTAAGATACGGTTGTCTAGTCTGGCAATATTCAAACATTAATCAGATTGAAAGAGTTCGCATTCTTCAATGAAAAGAATTTTAACGTTTTCATATTTCGATGTCAATACAAGTCCTTTATTTTACTTGCTTAAACGTCTCAAATTTGACGACATTTTTGCAGGTTGTGTCTTCAACTTTTTCCTCAAGCTATACAGAGACGAGTTGCCCATTGCTTTGCACTGTTTATTTGATAATTGTGAGAATATTTATAACATTCGAAGAAAAGCTGAAAGCATTATCATTCCTCGAGTTAACTCAAAAGATTTAAACGTTTTAGGAGTACAAGGCAACGTGATTGGCTATAACTAGCGTAGAAATTACCCCAGAAGAATATACCTTTGATGGAAACAAAAAAGTCATCTAATGGCTGCAGAAATAGATAGCGAAAGTTCATCAAAGTAAGGAGGAAAAATTATGGAAATTCTAAAAATAACGTGATCAGACTTCTAGGAAAATGAAAAACTTTCTCAACATTTGTTTTTATTTGTTGCCGTTTTCAATTTTTTACCTGTCCACTATTCAGAGCTAATTTTCACTAGGAAAGTTCAAATGGGACTTTGCTTTTCCGTCTGCTCTTCAGAGGTGTCCGCTATTACTGTCCACTATTTAGAGGTTATTTTGTAAGGCTTTCATAGTCAAAACTTTCCGGTCTTCAACAATCTATCCGCTATTTGGAGCTTTCACAGAATTAAAAATAACACACTTGAAATTTTTACTTCATCTAAAATAATAGATCGATTCCACAAAAAGTTTAGTCTTGATAATTTCCTAGAATTTATGTCAATAACTCTTAAATGTGTACATCAGCGCACGTTTAGGAATTAATTCATACAGATACCCGTATTTCCTCAAATAGAAGCCGCGGCTTCTATTTAATTTTTATTTTCCTAAGTGCGGCTACTATTCGAGGGCGGCTTCTATTTGAAGGCAGCTTTTATTTACCAATATGGTAGTTATATGTGTTTACTTGCTGCATCACTACTTATGGCACTGATATTTTAAAGAAGCAATGTTAAATAACCATTTTTCGCTTAATTTTACTATGACATGTTTCAAGGTTTCATTTAATCTGCTTATTTTCTTGCTGCACGAAATTCTTCTTCTGACATTGTCGCTTAAACCCTGTCTGAAGCAGGATTTTGGCATCTAGGATGAGTGGGCGGGTGCACCCTTTAATTCATTGCTTATGAATCCAGTTTTACTGAATCAATAGGAAGCAAACTTGATCACTAAAACTTCAACCAATTGGCTACCATGTGAAGTCAACACATGACATGACCAAAAAAGTGGCAGCGCCAAATTTGTATTTTTGACGTTATTATATATGTTTGGTCAAAAATTGGGTCCGTGGAAGCAAAATTAGAGTTTTAGTGTTGAACACCTTAGAAGTGGTGTAAAACTTCACAACTTAAGGTTACTGACAGTTCTCGTGACAAGATTGAAAAAGAGCTACTTTATTTAAAACTGAATAATTTAAAAAAAAAACTGATTCACTTATATTGAAAGCCAATAATTTTTTACTGGTAATGCTAAATTTGTTTTTGTTTACCGATATGTATTTTTGGAAAAATTGGCGAAAGTTCGATTTTTACTTTGCACTCTCCTGACGCTTGTGTGCTATGTATTTTATTTCGAATTTTTCTATACTTGTTCATTTTAGAATTGTACGAAGTGGACATTGTCATAGGAACAGAAATGAGAGATTTTTTGTCATTCAGGATAGTTGAGTTGATATGCTTAAAAAATGTAATTTTAATGCAAAATTAGAAATAATTAAACGTGCCATCAGAAAGAGCGCTCTTTAGATGACGTTATCACAAGATTTTAGGCTCAGCTTACTAAACGACTTTTTTGCAACCATGAATTCAATAAAAGATTTGAAAATTTCAGCTCAATACCTACAAACGTCCCAGAGATATGCAGAAAAGTTTGAGCCTGCATGGAAAAATTCCCTCACCACACCCCCCCCCCCCAAGTGGTAGGGTTAAACTAAAGCTTAGGGTAAGGATATGGGTACGCTAAAGTAATCAGTGTTTTGAGTTATTGAATTAAACACTGTTGAGAACATGTTCTGTCCAACAGCCTTGCGTAAAATCTGTAACTACGTAAAACCCACCTACTCGCCACAAAAGAAAAACAGAATCGCGTTTTGGAAATATTGAACTTGCACAAGAATAAAAGAAAGAAGCACTGCTCCCAAAAATAAAAATCCAGATTCTGAGGATATACATGCTAATTCTGTAGCAGCAGAATTGAGAAAAATGCCAAAGCCAATGCGATGTATGGTCAGGAATGAAATGCACCAAGTTTTGTTCAAATATTAAATGATGATGTGATGATGTAAATAAAAAATTATTTTGGGTGCATGGCGTTTGAATTTGGGGGCACCAAATTCAAAC
>JANSTP010210102.1:0-11597 GCA_025330745.1 Cladonema radiatum | reverse complement strand
TGCACTTTCACAATTTCCACAGCGGAACAATTCCGCACGGCTAGATTTTTCATAAAAATGGTATCTCTTGAAAGGGGGGAGGGGTTCAGATAATGCATGAAACTGTGAGTATTAAAATAAAGGTATATTTTAAAAACAGAATGAGTTGCATTAAAACATCTTAGAATTATTTACATTTCCTTTTCTTCTGAAACATTTTCATTGCCCCGTAGGGCAAGTAAAAAGATTTATTCAAGTTTTTTACTTGTCCTCAATAGATACTGGTTGCCGAAAACCATGGGGCAAGAATGTCCTATGTCATTAACCTGTTCCAAATGTATCTTTCTTCAGATGTTTTGGCAAAAACATTTTTCAAAGCAATATTCTCTCATACATTTTCGAGTGATAACATTTTTAAAATCTTAGTTTTTCAGAATCTTATTAAAATTTTCCACTTCAGGAAAATTTTAACAAACAGCATTATTTTTTTTTTCTTATTTTTAAGTTTGCAGTAAATGTCTTTGCAAATTTTTGAGAGATGGTGGGAACAACTCTAAATAGGCAGTGTTTGATGAGTCATCATTCATACCAAGGAACAATGACGAGCATAAGAAATTGGGAGCTCAATCAGCAACATTTAATACTCTAGATGCCACCACAAAATTCGAGAAAGAAACTGGCGTCCGTAGTAGCTCATTATTTCGCCTAACCTACTTTCAACCTGTCACCATGCATGTAATCGACCCAATGCATACTTTGCTATTGGGTGTTGCCAAACACATGTTCGTTACCTAGATTGACCAGGGAATCTTGAATCAAGAAAAGTTAGCAAAAATTGATGATAATATTTTGAAGTTAAAGCTTCCATCAGATCTTGGACGACTAGCATCCTCAATTTCTAACACGTATAAATGTATGAATGCAGATGAATGGAAACATTGGACGTTAGTTTATTCTGTTTTTTGTCTGAAAAATGTTATTGCTACCAAATATTTGGTAAATTGGTGTTTTTTTGTACGAGCTTGTTTGTTAATATGTCGCCGTTCTATCACCAGAGAAGAAATTGAACTTGCGCTCTCCTTTTTAAAAGTATTCTGCACAAACTTTGTTCAACTGTATGGAAGTCATGCTTGTGTACCGAACATGCATTTGATGTTGCATATCAAAGAATGCATTTTCAATTATGGTTCTGTGTACAGTTTCTGGTGCTTTTCTTTCGAACGTTTTAATGGTATAATGGGTTCATTTAAAACAAATAACCACTCGATAGAAATGCAAGTAGTGAAAAAGTTTGTTTTAAAATTACAGTTAGATTTTCTTGACCAGGAAGATATTGAAGTCAACAAATTGTTTTATGAAAACCAAAAATTACAACGTATTGTTTTACAGAAAAGTTCGGTTTGTTTTGATGACCTGATATTTGAATATGAGCAACCATTGTCCACTTCTTATTCACATGTCTTTTCCACTGAATCATTGAAGGAAATCAAATCGTTTTTTGATCTTATTACACAACCAAATGAAGATTTTCGAATCTCGATATTTTGCAGAAGATATAAGCGTATCGATATGAATGGTGAGTTTATTTCAGTGTTTAATTACCGTAAAGGCTCCAATCGTAGTTTTTATGTGTCCATTCGTACTTGCCCACAGCAAAAGGTGTTTCGCCCAGCAATTATAAAGGATATATTTGATGTGACAGTAATTACCTCTTGCGAAATTGGAGAAGTGCGAAGACAGATTTACATGTGCAGAGTAGAACTACTTCAGGAACATCCCCAGAAAAATCATTATGGTGTTAATAATCCGATTAAAGTTTGGGATATTTGCAGTGAACGCACCACCCCATTCCTTCCAGCAAAATTTATTGAGCATCGTATAGCACTTGTGAAAGATAATGTGAAAGTCCGAGGTCTCTTGGGTGATACAACTGACGAAATAAATGTGGTGATTCCGCTTCCTTCAAAGTCAATTTTTTAGTTTTTTTTACCCTAGTAGTATATCTGTATCTTACTTTTCAAATGATATCTTTTTCTCTGCTTTTGTTGATGGCATCAAGGGGCCGTGCCAGTGGCAATCGCAAACCACCAAGTTTTAAGAAGCAAGAATGCGGTCTTTAAGTTGATTAATAAAAAAAAAAAATTGAAGACCTTAAATTTTCAAAAATTCAAAAGTCAAATTTTAGAGGAAAAATACATTATTAAAAATATTCTTGTCTATTGTTTTAAAGAACGGAAAAAATAAGTAAAAAACATTTTTTGGCATTATTTAGAAAATGAAAATATTTTTTAGGTGGTCCAGGATTGCTTAATGCACCTAAGTCAGTTATTATTAGTGTTTTTATATTATGTCATTATGTAAAAATATTACATTTATTTGTGCTGTAGATTTGAAGCTGATTCACAGCATTTTATTTTATAAGAATTATTTTATCAAAAGTAATTTCTTTATAAATTTTTAAAAGAGGGGGATTTATTTCATTAAGCTTATAACTTTACGAGGTTACATTTACAGTATTCTTGGTAATAGCTTAGTATTCTCTATGATCTTATGCGTATTCAGTTCCTTTGTTTCTTCCACTCTCCTCCTTATTACTCCTTATTGTCCCAGAGTCTTTTCCAGTTATTCTATTTTAAGTCTCCTTGGTATATTCAGTCCTCTTGTGTGATATACCAGTTTTTGTCGGGGATGGAGTCTTTAGAGTTATGTACGAGGTGAGTTAGTAGTGTTTACAAGTAAATTCTCGTAAGAAAGGTTTTTTAGTTCAAGTTGTAAGTGACAGAATAGTGCAGAATAGTCCAAGTACTGTATGTAGCATTCTTTTTCTGTAGAATATTCTGAGTCAAAGAGTGTGAGATTTTGTTATTTTCAGAGAAACTGTTTTAAAGAATCAGTAGTATAAATTTTGCTGCAATTTTTGGATTTTTTGTATCACATATGATGGTTTTCAGTGAAATTGTTTAGGTGTATTTTGCAGAATTACTGAGCATTTCCTAGACTGTCTCAATACCTGCATTTCCTTACCTTGAGATCTTGATTTTTAGCCTTTTATTTTTCTCGGCAGGCAAATGTGCTTTTAGTGGTTAGCACATTTTTTTTATACGCACAAATGAAAACCTACCAGAGCCTGGCTGTTCTTATTTTCTAGACGAAATATATTCTGTATATTTGTAAATGCAATTATATTTAATTCTATTTATATATAATTATAATTATGTAATTATAAAATATAATTATATTTAAAATTTTAAAATATCTTTATAGTCTTAAATGTTCTTAAGATGTTCTTATTTTCTACTGTATTTTATCAATATTGATTTTTAAATAAGAGAAAAATAGGTGTTGTTATTACTTTTTCATAATCTTGAGCCTCAGTTTGTTCTTGGCTTATTCTAGTTTTGTGCTTAAATTTGAAGATCATGTTTGTACAAAATTGTTCTTATACAAGAAAGCTTGTATGCTGTTTCTAGACAGTATTCTTCATACTTCTCTACACTGTCACTCAAAGTCATTTGCCAGTTACATGGCTGATTTCCGTTTTTAAAATTTCCATTACTGTACGTGTAGTATTGCTATGGTTTTATAGAACATTTTATACAAAGTTTTTGTATATGAACATAAATATTAGTGTTCTCAGATTTAGGAAAAATTGTTGAAAAGAAATTGTTAATTTTATAGAATCTCACAAGGAGTTAAATCTTTGCAAAATTTACTACCTCCTCGATTCCTTTTTTTACTTTTGTCTCTGCCCAGTTTGCCTTTGGATTGCATGGTACTGTAGTTTCTTTAAGTGCCACGGGATGTCTCAATGAGCTTTTTGCAAAGTTAGCAATCATGTCTTTATTTTTAGTAAACAAGCATTACTTTTTAAACCATTCTTGACGCAGTTCTTGACGCAATTATTTGCTGGCAGGAAAATAATACCTTATAAGTTTAGGATTTTATCCTGCGACCATTCATTCCTAGTTTCTTTTGTTTTTGTTATTTGCATGCTAAATTAATCTTTATTTGATGTGTATGAATTTAACGAGATGAATTGTTAATTTTTGTTCAGTAATATTTTGTTGGCAGATGTTTGAAATCATTTTTAAGTTGTCCGCATATTCTCTGTTTTAAAAGTTTCTTTTTTAGATTTTGCTTACCCTAGTACCTTAATAATTTTATGCTGGCATGGATTAGACATTAAACTGAGCATGTTTTCATTTATTGATTTCCTATATGCCTCCATCGTTTTATGATTTGCTAGTTTTTGACACCTTCTTGTCTTGCTTGAGAGTTTTCTCAGGGTCACCAAATCCTATTGCCAGTTTTAATTGAAATCCTAGATCTGGTTTTTTAGACTTCTGACAGAAATCTACCTGACCTGCTGTCTGCTCACTTCTTTGAACAGAGAAGTTTAATCAACGTACCGTATATAATTTTCTAGTGTTTATGACCACTTTTCAGGGTCCGAAATAAGGGCAGGACATCAGACATGTCGACTCATTTTTAGATGATGTCCGTCCAAATTGATTCAAAATTGATTCAGTTAGTCCAGTATGCCTGGTTGAAAATGTGAAAATTTGGAATATGTTCTGTCAATTTTAGCTCTTATTTTGCACCCTGCTTTTAGGTCTTTAACTTAGCTTCTTGTTAGTTATTTTTTGTTAAATTTTTTCTTTTGTTAAATGAGGTCAACTTAACCTAGTGTAGATATTATTTTTTATTTAGCGGTTCAATAAACAGTTCAATGTATTTATTAGAATAGTTTTATCTACCCTGTTGCAATTCCAATATTTGTTCAACATTATTCGAACTACTTTGCAATTAAGGTTTTATCTTTTTTATAAAAGTCGGATTTGATTAGCTATCATTGGGACTTTCACCGTCTTTCATCGTCAACTGTCATAGACAGATTTGTTGTTGTTGATCAGATTTTCGCACTACTAATCTTATTGTTGTTATCATTATTATATTTGTTGTTGTTTATTTTTTAAGTAAGCTCTCTTCTTTTAGCAGAAAGAGGTTGTTGATTGAGTTTCAGACAGATTTCTTTTGCATGCTTAATCATCTGAACTATTTAGTGCAGCAATTTTTATTCTTACCTTTATTCTAGAACTATATAACAGATGTCAATTTACTGTCGATTTTGTGATGAGAGTGTTGCAAAGTCTCTCTTCAAAATTCACAGCATGAAGCATTTAGAGACGGCCAAAGACAAAGAACAGAAGAAACAATGTTCGAAATGCAACTCAAGATTTCGATTTAGTTGTGAACTCCTACAACATGATGAGATGGCGCATAAAAATAAACGATTTAGCTGCCCGGAATTAGAATGTTGTAAGACATTTAAAAGTAAGAGTGGGTTAAGATAAAGATACCACAGCAACAGTGTTCATGAAGGAAGTTTCAGCCATCAATATTTGCAGTGCTCCAAAGCCTCCTGACAAAACAAAAGTTAGAAATTCACGCAAGGAAAGTTCATCAGACACATTTGCTTCGCTGTCCTACTTGCAAGTGGACATTTGCTTATGAATGGCGGTTACCTAGCCATATAGACGTCTGTAAAGGCAAACATGAAACAGATTCGATTTATGTGTGCAGTTATTGCCATCAAAGGTTTCGACTGCGGCGTTATGTGAATCAGCACGAAAAAAGTTGTCGACAAAGAGTTAAATAATTTAATTTTTTGTATGTAGATAAGATGAAGTTATTTTATGTATTATATTTTACACGAAAAGTATACAGTGAAACTTCCGAATAGCGGACACCTATGGGTCTTAACAAAAGTTTCCGCCATTTAGAGGGTTTTCAAAAAACTGGAATTAGGTGCGGCTTCGACAAGTATATTCAATCCTACACGCTATTTAAAGGTTTCAGGAGTATAGATAAAGAAAACTATGACTAGTGTGGAAGTTATCCCAACAGAGAACACAATTGATGGGAGCTGGAAGGTTCATTGGTTAAAAAAAAAATAGATGGCGAAAATTGAAATTGGATTGAGAACTGATTGAAATTGGAAGGTAAAAGTTTGAAATGCAAACAACAACCTTTTTTTTCCCCATCATTTCGAAGCTTTTTTACTTGTCTACTATTCAGAGGCCATTTTGAGGAATAAAGTTCAAATGTGACTTGGTTTTTTCGTCCGCTAATGAGAGGACGGTAGCCGCTGTACTGTTCGAGGTGTAGAGGTATTTTTATAAGTTTTCAGAGATCAAATTTCCAGTCTTCAGCCCTCTGTCCGTTTTTTAGAGGTATCCGTTATCCGTTGGTAGAGAGACTCCTCTAATGTAGCAATGTTAAATTCAAATTTTTATATTCAATGTTTGTAAATATTTTTACATTCAATATGCTGACCATGTATTTAGTAAAAAGCTCTTGATAAACTCCAAAAAAGTCCATAAATATACCGTTGCATTTTATTTACGCCTGTTTATAAATTTTGTAGCGCCAATTTTGTTACATTCGTCGAATGAAAGTTGGCAAACAAAACTCTAAGGTGAGCAAATTTTTATTTAATACCTTTTATTGAGGGAAATTGGTACAACTCACAAAAAGTTTTGGCACTTTTCCCGACGTTTCTCCCGCCATAACTTCTGAAACCTCAGTTCCGAAACCTTTCCACTGAAGACCTCCTGTCAGTGTAAAGACATGTTCATATATAGAAGAAACTTCCGATACAATTTAGTCGTAACTACTAGTAAATAAATAAACAGTATCTAAATTTATTTCCAGCATATTCTCTGAATCTAACCGTGGTTTGCTTAGAAGTTCGACAGCTTTTTAGTTTGGCACTTAATGCACCCAAAGGGACATAAGACAAGGCAACTTATATTTTACACGATTCTATTGATTTCTAACTGTAGAACTGCAAATTCAAAGGTACGCAAGGCGGGAAATCCAACGGTGGCAAAAATCTTTCTGTAAGTGAAAGCATTCTTTGAGAAGAGAGATTTTAAGCATAGTTTTAATGCCAAATGTAGAATGAAAGGTATTGAGGAACGAACTGACAAGTGAAAAGATGAAAAGATTTACATAAGGAAATGTTAAAGGCCTTTTTCACTAAATGATATTACAGTTAACTTTCCATAACTCTAACACTCGAAAACTTGAACTACTCCATAGGCAGGGACTGAAATAACTGTCGGACATCAGAAAATTCTGACAGAATTTGGAAAATCTCCGATAGCTTGAGTCGCCAAAAATATGAGAATGTCCGATCGTCTCATCTCATAGCTTTAAATTATTCAGTTAAAAATAAGAATTTTTTCCTTTAAAACATGCATTTTTTATATTCCTGGGAGATTTCAGAAGGATAAACTTGTTACTTGAAAGTGAAAGATGGCTGGTTTAGACAGTCTAGATTTCAAAATTTTCTTTGCCACTCAACCATGGTGGGTGACAAAAAATATCCGACTTCTGAAATTTTTCACTATTTCAGTCCCTGCGATAGGTCGACCTTTTTTCTCGGTCCTTTGAACCTTCAAACCCTTTTCAGGAGCACTCGAAAACTCGAACTTCTCGTTAGGTCGAACTTTTCTCTAAGTCCCTTGGAGGTTGGAGTTATCGAGAGTGGAGTCTAGATACTTAGCCATGATATTAAACATTACGCCTATACCAGTACAACATTAAAGAGCCAATATCCGATGTAATGCATTGCGACACTTGGCGCTGATGTTCTTTTTGATTTTTACGGAACGCTAGTGTCATTTCGCTAGTGCTTATTTATAAAAGCCTATTTTGGTAAAGTGATATTTGCTGCAATGCATTACATCGGATATTGGCACTTGAAAGTGTTTCGGCGGGCCTCAGTAGATTGTAGATCATTCTGCAGATTGTAGAAGTAAAATGGAAAAAATTGTATCATGTAGGAGTGAATTGAAAAACATTACTTCTGACCCTTTATCGGAGACAAATTTCGGCGGTGGAATTTTTAATCGGGGAAAATTTTCTTCAACCGTAAATATTTTTGTCACTTTTCCCGAACGAAAATTTTCCCTTAAGATTTTTAGAATATATTACACGAGTAGATACAGTTACCTTCCAATTTTGTTCGCTTTAAGAGTCACTTATAACTACAGGTACTGATGAAAAACGCTATAAGGACGATACTCTTTCAATGAACTTTTTATAGCTAGTGTAAAAAAATACAAGAAAAAAAATTATAAAGTCTTTTATCATTTTAAATCTGTTATTTGGACAAACTGCCCAGTTCTACTAATGCGAGATTTTTGACTTTAGAAATTGGGTAATTTGTCGAGTAAAACTATTCGTCGAGGAAAATTTTCGTCAAATGCTAAATATTTTATCATTTTCCTCCGGCGAAGTTTTCCCCTGCAGGAGTCAGTTTCAGTTTTTTAAGGTTTTCAGTTTGTTTTTTTGTTTTTTAGGGGGGGGGGGCAAGATCGGCATGCTAATTCGTAGTTTAAACTTCGTACGCACACCATACACCCTAAGGGGTTCACAGGAAAAAGCTCCAAAATTTGTTGAATTTGAATTCTTCTGATGAGCCCAGAAATGTTTGCTTCTAAAGCATTGAAAAATCGAAGGACATATAAAAATTGGTGAATACATACACCCTCTTTACAATAAAAACCTGGTTTGTGCGTGCGAAGTTGAATTAACCTTTTTAAATAGCACGTGCATGTCAAAACAGGCCTTTTTAAGATAGATAAGAGCAACGTTCCTGAAAAATAACTTAACGAACTTTTCTTACAGTAGCAATATTGAAACAAATATAGCATGTACATGTTGAAAATGTGCTTCTTCATTCCTCTTAACTAAGATTTGTCAAAAAATTCATCACTTGTTAAAAAAATGGGGGGGGGTCAGGGCGCCCCAAGTTCGCGGCCCCTGCCCTATAAGGTAGGTAGTCCTTTTAAGCCAAATTCTTCTTTCCTTGCCAAAATTTCTTCTCTTGTGCACACAAGGTATTTTTTCTTTGGTTTCAAAAAAGCAGTACCCGGTTAATGATATATGCATTTGGTTGATAACCTCTATGCTAACCCTCCACAAATTAATTTGTTCACATTAACCCTTTATTACAGTAGTGCGACGAAGCAAAGCTCGTATGAGTGGCAGGATTGATATCATGAAGTATTGATTTTGAAGGTGATAGGGATCTGGACATGAGACTGAAAAATTTTCTCTTCAATCAAAACTATATAATTTCGTATAATAACCACCTTATTTTCTTCTTGCGAATTTGAGAAGTTGGTAGGTTATGCGAGTTTTAACGTTACAATCATTTAAATATGAAGGACACAGTTTTTAGTTATTCGTAAAAGCAGAAGTGCCGACATTGATTGGGTTGCTTGAAAAAGAGAGGGTGCCAGTTAGTCGAGTGTGATATTCCACCAATTTTAACTTAAATAAGAGCCTATTTTTATATGAATTCAACGAAAGTTCAAAGGATTTACATCAATAAGTAAAAACAATGAACAGACGCTTTTGACAGTCGAAAATCCCGAAAAGGAATTTAATGTTCAAAAATTTATACTAAGTTCTAAATTTATACTAAATTTTTAAAAGTAAATTTTAATACTAATTTTCTGAAGCTATAAACAATGGCATTTGGTTCTGATTTTTACGTTTGAGACAATTTATGCACATCAACAACATTTTACGCACATCAACAACAATTTACGCGCATCAACAACATTTTACGCACACCAACAACAAAAAATACAATATAACAGTATTTACCCGTATACTCTCATGTGTATGGATTCCGTATATATCATTACACAAAAAGGAAAAAAACGGCCGTTACCACAATGTCCGTATACCGTATACGGAAGAATCCATGGCGTGTATTTTCTGTGCCCGTATTTTTTCCATATTTTATCGCATACTTAGAAAAATACGGTAGCCGTGATATACCGTATTTTGACACGAATTACGCAGTGCTATTTATTGAAAAGCCACCTTTAGTAAGAACATTACACATTGAAGGATTCTTATCTTTCAGTGTTGCTAGTTCTAAGGAATGTAAACTCATCCATCGAGAATAATTGTGGCAATTTGTCGAGAAAAGAGTACTCGTTAGTTGATAAAGAGTAAACGAATAAACTTCGACATCTTTTGTTTTTACTGACAGGTGTAAGATAAAATATAAGTCGATTAAATGTATGTAGTTAGCCCAAAATTTTGCCGTTTTACCATATAAACCCATTCTAACAGAATTAAAAAACTCCCCATATAATGAGGTTAAGGTACTAAGCTCTGGCGATGGCGTTGAAAAGGTTTTTTTTTTCGCTTCAAATCTTCAAGGCTGCAAGAGTTGATTCTCTGATTTTTTTCTCGCTTGTGAATGTTACGAAAAACAGACCATGTTAAGCTGATGCCAATAGCATGTGTCCTCTTCTACAGCGATTATACATTTTACCATTAATTACATACTAGCTGCACGCAGCTTCGTATCGGCCTGCTAACGCAGCCCCAGATCGCTACGTCATCTTATAAAGCATAAATAAAGCGTAAATCTTATAAAGCATTCTATCTCATTGATATCAATAAATCAAGGCTCTAAAATCTCCAACACATATTTTCCGTTATTTTTCGCATGTATACTCAGCAAAGGCAAAATATTTGTCTTCTTATCAAGATTTTGATAAAATAGCTATTGCACTTTTAACATCATAGATTGTTGCATTGTTGCTATGTAAAAGAGGTGCAAATGCAAATAATAAACCCCTTTTTTAAAGTGCAACGCTGCACGTCGTCTTGGCCTACTAATGCAGTCACAGATCGCTACGCGGTCTTATAAAGCATAAGTCAAGGCTCTAAAAATTATGGCACATTTTTTATGTTGCCTTTATTAATGATGCCTATTAAAAGCAAGCAAGGCCTTGGCCATGTTATCAGGCTTTTAAGAAAAAATCCTTTTGGTTAGGCCTGCTGACACAGTCTGAAGTGGTTGCCATGGCAACCAACTGTCAAAGTTAGTATAAAAGTTTGCAGAACCATTTAGAGTGTGTTTGTACCAATTTTGGTCACCAAAGGCAAAGTACAAAAAAAGTTATAAGAATTTCCAAACATGGACCTATTTGTGACGTCATAGCCCGTTGGCATAGTAACCAACCGTCGGAATTGGTCTTAAAATCTCCAGAGGCATACAGGGAGTATGTGTACCAAGTTTGGTTGTTCTAACTCAAATACAGGTGAAGTTATAGAAAATTTCGAAAATTGACATTTCCATGACATCATAAGCCATGTCCTTACCAACAAACTGTTAAAAATGGGCGGAAAATATCCAGGACCATTTCAAGAATATGTGTACCAAATTCCCTTACTAAAGGTAAAGTATGCTCTAAGTTACGGAAAGTTTTCCCCATCGTATTAATCCCCGTTTTCTCCGAAAAAGCGTCACACAGAAAAATTCCACTTTTTCCGGGAACATTAGAAGGGCTTCACTGAAAAAATTTCTGACGTCTTTTGAATGGCTTTTCTTTTACACCGTTTTAAACCAATGAGAATCCTTTATTCACTTTCGTTTTTCAAATAAGGAGTGCTCACTTCCATAAAAGGAGCGTCACCCTACGCTTTTAATATATATTATGGGGAGCTTCACCCTCAAACATAGATGTCAGTATTCTTTCAGTAGAAAGAGTGTAGAAAGGGAAATGAATGAGTATGTA
>JANSTP010209991.1:0-11600 GCA_025330745.1 Cladonema radiatum | reverse complement strand
GTCAACAAAGCCCATGGGTATGACAATATCACAGTTCGAATGTTAAAAATATCAGATCATGCTATAGTTAAGCCCTTTTTTTTGATTTTTAAGTCATTAACAGAAACGGCTGTTTTTCCTGATTCCAGGAAAAAAGCAAATATGACACCTGTGCACAAAAATCTTGATAAAAAACAAGCTAAAAATTATCGGCCTGTTTCACTACTTCCCATTTGCGCAAAGATTTTTGAAAAAATAAATTTCGATAACATTTATGGCTTTCTCGAGACAGAAAATGTACTGAACTCAAACCTATCAGGTTTTAGAAAAAACGATTCGTGTTTAAATCAACTAATTTCCATAACTCTTGATATTTACAAAGCATTTGATTATAGTCCAACTTTGGATACTGACACTCGGGAGAGTTTTCCTCGATTTGTCTAAAGCCTTTGATAAAGTGTGGCATGAAGGTCTTCTTCATAAACTTGAATCTGTAGGGATTAGAGGTAATGCATTTTCACTCAAGGAAAATCATATTCATAGTAGAAAACAGAGAGCTGTTTTAAATGGGCAGTGTTCTAGCTGGTTACCTTTAAAGGCTGGTGTTTCTCTATCGCTAAGCTTTTCACAGACGACACATCTCTCTTCTCTGTGGTTAAAGACAGTAATTCTACTTGTCTTAAACTGAATAACGACTTAAAAAAAATTGCTGATTGGGCGTTTCAGTGGAAAATGCAATTCAACCCTGATAAGTCTAAACCAGCGCAAGAGGTCATTTTTTCGAGAAAACCTAATCACGATAGTAACGATGCCTTAACATATAATGGAAATGTTGTGGGGGAAGTAAAACATTTAGGACTTGTGAATGATTCCAAACTCTCCTTTATATCTCACATTGAAGAAAAGCTATCAAAAGTCTACAAGGGCATTAATGTCATAAAACGCTATAGACAGTGGCTTCCAAGGAACTCCTTGTTAACCATCTATATAGATCGTTTATCAGACCCCATTTAGTTTATGCGGATTTAGTATATGACCAACCAAATAATATTAGCTTATCAAGCAAAATTGAAACCGCACAATATCAGGCATGCTTAACCATCACTGGCGCAATACAACGTATGTTGCGTGAAAAACTTTATTTAGGTGTTGAAAGTTTAAATGATAGGAGGTGGGTAAGGAAACTTTGTTTGTTCTATAAGATTTTAACGACTAAAACTCCAGATTATTTGTTTAAGTTGATTCCTAGTAATGTCACCGATTATAACTTGAGACATAAATCCCCTTTGTTTAAATGCCGGGCTGACATATTTAAGTTTTCATTTTAACCTTTCACATTGTCTGAATGAAACAAGTTGGATCCGCGAATTAAAAATTGTATTAGCTTGCCTTCTTTAAAAAGCATCTTTTGTTCTTCGTAAGGCCACGACCGAGGTCTATATTTGGGTGTCATAATCCCGAAGGATTAAAGCATCTCTCTAGGATTCGCTTAGGTCTAAGCCACCTAGCAGAGCACAAATTTCGGCATAATTTTAATGACACTGTTAATCCTTTGTGCACTTGTGGAGTTGAAGTTGAAGACTCTTCGCATTTCTTGCTGCTCTGCCATAATCAGAATAATTTTCGACAATCTCTCTGTGAGAAAATTGCTTCCACAACAAACCTTTTCACTTCTATGTCCTCTGAAGAAAAAATAGAATTACTTTATATGGTAATGAGAATTTAAATCACGAGCAAAACAACTTTACTTTGAATGCAACCATACAGTTTTTATTGTGTTCTGGAAGATTCTCTGGTTCACTGTTTGCCCAATAGCCAATTTAGCTTTTTTTTTCACTCTGTACTCTGTACTCTGTACCACTTGCCAATACCTTCATCATCTTTACAATAACCATTGCTGGTGATATTTTTGTTCCGGGGGGGGGATATTTTTTGTTAGTATTTTTGTTATTATTAGTATGGATATATTATCTAAGAGTATATCCTTTGTAATATACGTATGCCCGCAAATGATGTGTGTGTTTTTTTTTATTTATCATGTAGAAAAAAAGTAAAAAAACACTAAGGGCTGCAGAAAAACTTTGAGTTCTGGGGGGCCGTGTGTCTTATAACTGCCCACCGCCATCGCTGGCCGAGGAGGGAAATGTTTCCAGTTTAGATCCTTCAAAGTGGCTATTTCTGCTGTCGTATAGTAGTCATATTTATTAGTTTTCCGAATGAATCTTTCAAGAAAAACTGTCGACCTTTTTTCATGGGCTTCTGTCCTCGCGCCGCGGCTTGAAGAAAGAATCCTTAGTGGTCACATTGGAGAAGCTCTATGTTAACAGGATGTATCGAATCACTTTACGGAGGGATTGTAGTGACAATTCTATTGATTTCATCTTGCTACAATCATTTTGAGCTTACCTGAAAAAACTATCGAAAATTTTCTTTTACTTCTTTACTCTTTGACCATTAAACTTTTGCAAAAAAGAAGGAAAAATAAAGAAATTCCATTTCAGTGAAACAATATGGGAACGAACAACAGTGGGTCGGTTTTTTCGTTTTTCAAAGCGCATAATTCTAAAAGGAAAAGGACTAGCAAAACTTTCAGTCTTAACTCAAAGGATAAAACTCTTTTGACTTATGGAATACACAGCAAAAAGTGAATTCTAGCAAGAACAAAAATTCCTGTATTAAGCAAAATATTTCTTATTTTAAAAAAATAATTACTTAGCACAAGTAAGAATTCTGATAAGAATATCTTGCTTACCAGAAGAACAAGTGCCTTTTTACTTACTTGAAGTAAATTGCTACTTACAACAAGTTTTTTTTGCTTGAAATGAGAATCCAGTAGCCATAAGCAAAAAAGACTTGTTGTAAGTAACAATTTACTTCAAATAAGTAAAAGGTTACTTGTCCGTCTGGTAAGTAAGATATTCTGATAAAAATTCTTACTTTTTCTAAGTAATTATTTTTTCAAAATAAGAAACATTTTGCTTAATACAGGAATTTTTGTTCTTGCTAGAACTCCCTTTTTGCTGTGAACAATTTCTGCAAGAATGTACCTTTAACGCTTACATTACTCTTGTTGCTTTTAAGTCATGTGGATTCGAATTCGGCCTTCAACTTATAAGCCTTTGTTTCGTCAAAAACTTTTCTATGAAGTAATAACAAAGGTATTTATTTGTGTGCCAACAAATAAACTCTTTTTGACATCTGAATCCTCGCTTTTGGCCCTGATAGGGAGTGAAAACCACAACACACCCCTTTCTCAAGGGCTCGGTGAAGTGCCCAAAACTTACTGGGCTGGCAAAATTTTGAAAAAGTTGACAGGGCTGTTGAAAAATGGGAAAATTTCAACCGGGCCTTCACTTTAGAATAGCCCGGGCCTTCTTAGCTGGGCTAGATTATTTTTTAGGGTTGTTTTAGCGAGGCTGCCTAAAATTTCCAAATCTAACTGGTCGGGGCATATTTTCAAAAAAGGTACAGGGCTTCCAAATAAGTTGGTCAAATATGCACCGGACCAGCCACTGTCCAGGGCCTCACTGGACCACTGAATCCGGGGTATACTGTCATGGTTACTCTCTTGAACAATTTTGCTCAATGCCTGATATGTATAAATGGTTTCCTTGCATTATACAGGGGCCTTACTACGATTTTTTTCTGGGGGAGGAGCAAAATATAAGAGACTTGCGGATAATTGGCTTGAGTCATATGCTAAGCATACTTTAATGATGAACGCGGCGGGATAAGTAAAGTATTGTGGCCTAAATGTGTCGGCCACCATGGTTGGGCGACAAAGAAAATTTTGGACTATAGAAGCTCTTAAATAGCTTTCAACGTTAATTTTGAAGCCTGAACTAATGGAATTTTTTCTGGAATATTTGTGTGTTTTCGAAAAAAAGATTACTAGTAATATAAACTCAGCAGAAACAAGTTGTACAGCTGGAATTTGTATACAATTTAGTAGAATTTTAGTTATGTCACTTTAGTTCGCGTTAGTGGACCATGCAGTTAGTGCAACTTTCAAAAGGTGTAATTATTTTTTAAGGTCCAATACTTCCAATGTGTGGCATATGTCACAAGTGGAAATTAACAACAGGCCACCCTTCAAAAATCTTCACTAAAACGTCAAATTTCAAATATCTATGTAATTAAACTATGTAACCAATATGTGAAAAAAGTTGTATAACTAGTTACCTTTTATAAAACGAAGCGCTAAGGGTTTTTGACGAAAGTTTGCTTTCTTAACTTGAATATCTTTTCAATAAGCAGAGGTTTTTTCAAAACATTGAACAAATTGCTGATTTTGTTTAAATAACTTTTTTCTATTCACAAAAAACAAAAATAAATCTACACTTGTCGGAAAATATTTTAGGGGCCCAGCCTCCCTTGCATTCCCCCTTATTCAGGTTTGAAACTGGTATTCTCTCCACTTTAAATAAACGAGCAAGAAAAAATTATAGCAATTTATTGTTGCTAAGCTAGTTTTGTTATGAATTTCAATTATGTCAAAAGGTGATATGTATCTCCACAGCTATTACGTTTATCGTGCAAATTTAATGACTTTTATTACTATTAATTGATTTTTTTGTATTGTCAAAGATATCTATATTTGTGGATACAATAGCTAATAGATAAAGCTGTAGTTTTAAATTAGTGTGAATAAATGCTACATTTTTAAATATTTAGTATTTTGACGATTACAGTAATATGGACGTAAGTCCAATGGCGATTTTTTAAGGATATTGTTAATGATCACTATAACTTTTATTTACTGATACTTTTTCTGTTTTATTTGGATGCTCAATAAACCAAAGTTCATGGTTTTATTTACAAGAAACCACTATAAGGATCTTAGAACTATATATAATGAAAATTTAGAAACAATTAAAACTACGAAAACGTGGCCAATTTTTGCTAAAAAAGTTTTTCGGAGACGTTCATTACTGAAATGCTTTAAATTTAAGCATATAGGATATGTAAGACGCCATGCATAAAAGCTTTTTATTTACATCGTATAATTCGAGCAGTAAAAACCATCAATAAGTAACCAGCTTTTTTTTTTCTTCAATCTGTAAACGATAGCTAGAAAATTTTCTGAATTAGTTCCGGTGTTTAGTTCTCAACCCAAAATTAATTATTTACAGCTAATTTAAAAAACTAATGTTCACTTTTGGTAGAGTCAAACAATAAAACTCAGGAGCCAAAAGTTTCTTTTGTGTCCCCCCTTTTTGTCATTAATATTCAATTTGTCTGTTTTGATTATTTGTAGGTTGTCATGGCAATTAATAAACAAAAGTAATGAACACTCTAAAAGTCTTAACGATTCTTGGAATTTCTGTCGTGTTAATTATTTTGTTTTCAACAATCTGCAGTTGGTTGGAATACCATGAAAGGATATATATATTCCAAAAAGTATCATTGAGCACGTTATATGGTGTGATTAGAACGTTTTCAAATGGCACGTCTTCTGCTGGAAATCTAAGCATGTCAACCACAATGTTTAAGGATAAAAAACCCATAAAAGAATTTGTTATTTCATTTTACACACCATTCTTTGGTACAAGACCATGGGAAGTTTTTCTACCTAAAGACAACTACACACAAGAATGCGGATATGAATTTAGTGGTTGCTCACTTCATTATAACGTGAGTAACTGGAAAAATGCTGATATTTTGTTTTTTCATGGAAGAGACATGCCTTCAGTTAATGAGTTGCAAGAATTGAAGAAACAGGCAAAGAAAGGGCAATTATGGGTGTATTTTATACATGAAAACCCATTTAATACACCATCTATCAGTCCGCTAGCACACCTATTTGAGTTAACCTCAAGTTATCGATTAAAGTCAGATTTTTTCCTTTCCTATGGCTTTTATGATGAACTTTCAGATGATGAACTTTTTTTAGCATCAAAACATGAGAGAAATTATGCTAAAACGAAGCAAATAGCTTGGATGGTCAGTCATTGCAGTACCTTAAGAGACAAGTTAGCGTTCAAATTTCAAGAGGTTGGTTTACAAATAGATGTTGGCGGAAATTGTGCCAGCAGATTCAAAGGGAAGCTTAGCTGTACTGATAAATCATGTTTAAAAACTTTGAGAGAATACAAATTTTATTTTTCAGCAGAAAATAACTTATGTGATAATTACATCACTGAAAAATATTGGCATAATCCATTCCAAATAGATGCGATACCAATTACTTTAGGTGGATCAAATTATTCTAATCCTGAACTAGCAATTCCTGGATCTTTTATAAATGCATTAGATTTTAAAACTCCAAAACATCTCGTTGAATATATCAAGAAAGTTGATTCCAACGATACATTGTTTAACCAATATTTTCTTTGGAAGACGAAATACAAATTGCGAAAGGAACCACATGGGTGCAGCCAATCCATGAATACTTTTTGTGAAAAACTGCATTCAGGAATAAAACTTCGAAAGAATCCTTTAACATCTGAAATCAATTCTCAGAATGAATGTAATAAGCAAGAAAAATATTTTAATGAATGGATAAAAAAGTAGTGTGACAAAAGATTTTTTGCGTGATATTATTTTCGATTGAATTCTTTTGGTAAAGCTTCTAGGATATAAGAAGTATGTCTTCTGCTAGACGTTTTCTTAAGGAACTAAACATAAGACCTAGTTATAAAAGTTTCATAAAAATTTGGTAGAATTGATTCTCCGAGTTTCTCTGGCAGATTCATTTTTTTTTTTAATGAATTAAACTTTGTTAATCGAGGAGAAAAATAGGCTGGTCATATTTGTTTGTTGTTTTTACAATAAAGTCTGCAGAAAACGAAAAGGTAGCCTGTGGTTAAAAAAGTCTTTTTCTTTTTCTGATCCTGCAAATTAAAAATAAAATAAATCTAAATTTTCTGATGCTGAAGTTGTAATTCGAACACTTATACATTTGAATCATCATGTAAATCCAACAGATTCTTGCCAGTCAATTTTTACTAATTCGAACTCCTTATCTATAGAGGTCTGGAGGTCTCCATGGGAGGACGAAGGTCGTGACATTTGGTACATGACGTCCGCTGGAGGACGTTTTGGTAAATTCTAAGGACGTCCGTCCCTTCGTCTCTTATGGACGTATATCGGACGTCCTTAGGACGTCCCCTTGCCCACTGGGTAAATAGCCATGCATATGAATCAATTTTGAATCTAGCTACTTGGCTATTCAATAACATGATTTAGAATATTATTCGATATGCCAATCAATGAATCAAAGTTTTGACAAATATTAGGATTTCATTGTTTCCTACAGGTGAGAGTAAATAGAGTTGAATCAATTAGTATCGACGTTTTTCAATTCAAGTTAAATACACTTGCGCGTATGTTAATAAATCTAGTATTTTGACAGTGTTTTAGAAGGTTGTTGAAATTCCTATAGGTAGTGTAGTTTTATTATATAACTATTCGGAATACTTGAAGATTTAGCTTTTATGGTTCATTAGAAACATTTGTAAATTTTTGAACTTATTTAAGAAAAGAGTATTTTTGGTTCATATCGCTAAAATACTTTTTTTTGCATTTGAATTTTGGCATGCCTCCACTTATCAAATGAAACTTCGTTACTGACGTACTGTGAACATTTTGAACATTTTTGAATTCCTGCATTTGCACATTCGCCCTTATGCGACGTTTACACTTTTACATATTTGGACCTTCACACTTTCGCGCTTCTTCAAATAAACTTATTTTGTTGTTGACTGAAGATTGCAAGCACTTAACTAGAAATTATTAATGCGGCCACATATCGCTTAATCAAGTAATTTAAATGATATAGACGACTTTTTAATAAAAGATAATACGAAACTGTCATATGAGCTATCCTCTATTTTGCCTGGATATTGAAGATTGGTAGGGGTTATATTATTTTTTGGCAAAGTTCTAAAAATTATAAAAAATTATTTTAGGGCAAAGATCCTTGTCCAATTTGACATCATAACTTTAAAGAGTACTTTATTTCTCACCTCTTTTGCCTTTTCCAGTGCGTGTTAATAAAGAAATTTCATTGTGTGAATAAGTATTTAAAACACCAAAGTTAGGCGGAAAGATGAGGGATATAAATTAGCAAAGAGGAAGAAGAAGAAGAAACGAAGTTATTCCAATATTCCGTTTTACCTGATTTTTTTTGGTTAAAAATTTCCCAAAATTTGTTGACTTTGAGGAAGTACCGAGAAGAATTTTCCTATTTTATATATGGAATTTTTTCTTTTGAAATGGAAGCTTTTTTGTTTTGTTTTTTGTATTTCTAAATTTCCAACATTTAGTCTTTTCAACATAGATTCTCCCAACTATTTTTCTGAAACGAGAAAATGCTTTTAAACTTATTGAAACTTGCAGAGAGGAAAGGGGGTAACAAAAGATTTATAGGTGTTTTATCTGTTAATTTTGTGAATGAGCTAAAATAGTCATTAAACTCGAGTATGAAATGGTAAGTTGTTTCAGATTTTTATCCGACGCTAAAAGCTAAGGGGGAAGTTACATAGTTCTTATGTCGTAGCACTCAATAACCGTATTTCTTCGTTATTTGTTAAACGTTAAGTTTTATATTGAAACTTAATTTGATAATAATTTCACCTATCGCACATACTTTCTGGCAACATTTCATTCGATGAACTAGTTAAATGTGATAATCTAATGCTTGAGATTTATCTGTTTTACTAATCCACGAGTTACGAGTTACAATTTACGAGTTGTGAGTTACCATTTACTTTAGGAGTTGTGTATTTAAATCACGAGTTATGAAGACAAATTACGAGTTGAGTAAGAGTTACGATCTTTCACTTTTTTGTGATTTCACCTGGATTTACATGTTTTTTTTTTGGTTTAACGTCTTAGGCCAGAAGAATATATGACCTTATCATGCCCGGAGTTACGAGTTGTAAATTACGCGAATTGTAAGCTACGAGTTAGTTTTTTTTCTACCTTCAACATTCGTTACATAAGTTAAGTTTTTACACACTTATCCCAGTGGCCCAATGAGATGTCCAAAACTCAACAGACTAGCAATTTTTTAAAACGTCGAATTGCCTGTTGAAGACTTGGGGTAAAACTATGAATGTTTTTTGGTGGTGCATTCTTTCAAAATATATTTCATCTAATAATCTTTCTTTCCATTTAAATTTTATTAATAAAGAATGTATTTTGAGTGGTGGACCATCCCCTTGACCCAATTGTAAAATATTGACCTAAATATTTTAGAGAGTACTACCCCAAATAGATTAAACCATATATCATAACTTTTATTCCCATTTTCTCGCGTTTTTTGGATTTTTTTTTTTTAATTTTTGTTTATGCAAATTAACATCATTGGAGCTTATTCTGAAAAATCTGGGTTTGAAAATAACAGATGGATAGTGCCGCTGAAGCTGAAGCCACTCACAGTCATTACTTGATATTTAGGCTATGCACATCTCGTCAAAAAATCTACTATTACTAGCGTACGCTGTATTAATATTTGACAGACGTTTTCCTTCTTAATTGGGGAATTTTCAGATAAAGGCGGAAAAGATGGAAAAACCTGTTTTCAGCTTCTTATTAGTCGTTTCTGCGTCAATTTGAAAAAGTTCAAAAGTATATGAAACTAGATGATAATCTAAAGCCTCTTTTTTCACTTTTTGATTTAAGGCCTTCAATGAAAAGATATATTTTCACTTCTTGGTTTTCAGAAAACACCCATTTCTTTTTGACTACATGTTGGAAAATTGGCAATATCTCTTTAAAAGCTGTATATTTTTTAAAGCGTTCATCCTCATTTGAAAGCCAGATAAATTGTTGTTTCAGTGATACATAAAACTTTACCCCAAAATGCTTAGAGTATAGAGTGACAACTGGCGAATTCAAAGAGTCGTTAAAAATATCGCTTTTTTCAATAAAAATGTTTGGAAATGGGTAACTGATAAAATATTGCTTCTTAGATTCCAAAAGTTTACAGAAAAATGGGTCGAACATTGGAATCGAGAGGAAACCGTTAATGCTTACATAATACCTGCTAGATGCATCATTTCTAAGTGAGTTTCCTAACTTCATAAAATTACAGTTTTTGATTTTTCCCTATTTGTTTTCAAATATCCAAGTCACGTCAATGAAAAAGTCCCTCCTAGCCAATCAATTGCAGTGGTTTTGTTTATAGCAACAAAATCGAACGCCAGCACACTCAGTTATTCTCTGTTTTTCTGTGTGGCTTGGTGAAGGCAATTATTATTATCATTATTATTGGTAAGTTCTGATCTTTCCCAGTTTATTTATATCTTCTTAGCTACTTGCTTTTTAAAATAATTTACTGCAGATATATTTTGATATAGCTATTGCCTGCATTGTTTGAATTCTGAAAGATTCTTTTTCTGAAAGGTGCTTAGGTATAGCTACAGATAGTTTGGCCATTAGTCTACAATATATAACGTTTGTCTAAGCAATTTCTATCATTTAAATTTTCCTAAGTTCATAATCTAAGTATTTTTGAAGCTAAGACACAAGCCTAATAATCCCATATTGTAAAATTTTAAAATGAAGGACATTTCATTGCTCAAAGCTAAAAGTATATAGATGTTTTAAACAAAATCACAAAATCACACTCATTAAGCAGCACGCAATGGAGCTCCACTGTTTGAAAATGTGTTCTAGCTCCTAGCCAGCGGACTAATATTTCCATGATAATACTTTGAAAATGTCTTAAAGAACGCATGCTATTTCCTGCTATTTCCACAGCTGACGTACTTTCAATTCAATTTCGCTAACATTACCACTTAACTTGTGTTCTGATCTCTATCCGGAAAAAATATAACACGTGTTATGTGTTCTGAGTTCCAGCTAATTAACATTCAGAGAGATGTGTTTTTAATTCTAGCTAGTCAACTTTCGGGAGAAATGTGTTCTGAATTCCAGCTAGAGCGAACATGTGGTATCAACAGGACATCATTAATGTTTCAAGAGCCAATTATGTAACAATTTTCGGTACAGGTTGTTGATCCTTATTTTAAAGAGGGTTAAAAGTTTGAGCTTAAAGAATTTCATTGGTTGGCTTTTACCCCAAAATTAGGCCGAGAGTCAACAATTCTCTCTGAGTTGAAAACATCGCCATCAGAAGTTTCGCCATTTTTATGAAGAGAAAAATCGACAATTTTTTCCGATTGGGCAAGGTTCAACTCTATGGGTTTACACGTAATAATGGGTTTTACAAGTATATAAAGTGTATTGCCACAAAGTACGTCATTTTGATATGACTTAACCTTTTTTCTTTATTCAATTTTACCCTTAAATAAAAACTGGCCCCTTTCATCTCAATGGACCAATTCCGAAGTCGGAAATATACCATTTTTTTGCTGTCGCATGGTTAAAAACACGCATCAATTGAATATGATATGAGAAAATAAGAACTAGACTGCTCCCCTGGGAAAAGTTGTCATATGTGAAATTTTTTCTTTTTGAAAAGTTGTCATTTTTTCTTTTTGTTTAGTCATATTATATTTCTACCATTAATTTTTTAATGAAAAGTAGAGAAATTAGAGGTTATAGAAAATCAGGGGTGGCGGATACAGAATCTTCTACACTTGAAATTGCTTCGCTTCAGTGCCAATACTGCCAATATATAAAGGAAAAGGGTTAAAAAAACAATGGTGAAA
>JANSTP010209990.1:0-21319 GCA_025330745.1 Cladonema radiatum | reverse complement strand
CGTTTAGCATGTATCAAGAGGTAGTCAACAAAGAGCTGTTTTCACATATCATTCATGTATAATGGTTCGTGTAGGCCGTGCGGCTGATCCCATTTCGATTTCTGTCGACGGATATCGGAGATAAGTGACGCCGCGAATGCAATACCAATCACCTAAAATATGTCCGTTGTTAAAAGTTTTCGTAAATACACGACATGTATGGGAATAGTTGAACATTAAACAAACTTTATTAATAAGATATTTACAGTAACTATTGATATCAAAAGTATTTTTGTTAAACCAAGGTTCTAGAAAAGTATTATTTCGATAACCATCATAAAATGGTACCAGATCTGGGCAATGACCGAAAAAAGTCTTAAACTGACTGCACTGAAGTGACTCAGAAAACTTTGAGAAGAATCTGATGGCTAAGCGCTCTTTCATAAGCTATAAGTGTGATAGATGTTACATTTAGATTTCAAATTTCGTTCACCAAATCGAAAAATAAAGAGCGCACCAGCATATTATGTTAGTCTGCTAGAGTAAATACAAGGATTCATACCAGGATTCAAGATATGTTGTAATAAGGGCCTTACGTATGAGAAAGATTGCCTACAATAGTATTTTAGACTTGATTTTATCGCACAACAATTTGGATACTTTTACTGTGAATGTCTGTAACACTTTTTAAACAGAGACTATGGACAAATGGGATTCCGTGGAAAAATCTTAAAGGAATTTAGAAACCTACCTGTAACAAAGCAACGCCCACCGCCACACCACCCACTATAGCAAGATGCTCGTAAAACCAATCTGTGATTCCAGAGATACACCCTTGCGTATATATCATGGCTGAACGTTTCGATGACTAAATGGAAATTTGACAAGGATATCGAAATAGATGTCGATTCTCCGATAGTAACGTTATGAATTGTTAAACCCTCTGAAATGAATGCTCGACCCTATTCTGCTGAGTTCTTTTTACGTACAGTAAGTTAAAGCCATGACGGGTTAAAAGCTGTAACAACCCAAGCAATTGGAAAAAAACGTGGCATACATGTAGTAAGGAAGTTATCATATTATTTCCCAAACGATAGAAATTTTAACTGACTTACCCCATGTAACTAGATTATGTCGTCAATGTAAATACTGAAGAAAGCTGACTTATTTATTTCTTTATTCATCTATTTCTTCACACATTTTACAAAATGAGAAATACAAATCTCGATCTTTAAGCCTTTTCCACCCGGGCTTTTTTTTGGCTTCGAAAATCCGTCCCGCCCCCCTGGATATTTCCAGAACTACATATGGTACAGTCATCAAACTTGATACAAGAGTACACCAACTTATTCTGAACACTTTGGTACCATAATGAACCTATTGATGACGTCATCATTTTTTTACCGATAGGTCGTCGAAAATCGGTGATTGCCAGGTCAAACTTTGAGCAGCTACGAAAAATCAACTAATGGAGCTTTTTTAATGCGGTTTTCACCATTGTGCTACTAAAATAAAGTACTTTTATGCCATTGAGAGTTATAGAAGATTTGAAACCAAATATCGGATTTTGGCCCAAAATGACGCCGAAAAATGACCTAACGGGTCCGCATTTCGGTGTTGCCATGGCAACAATGGGCGTGGTTACCCAAATTTTTTTTTCATGAAAATGTTCCCAGATAAACTGTTAATAAAGTCACAAAGTTTTAGGGGCAAAGCTTTTTTAGTTTCGAAGTTATAACAAAAAAACTACCATTTATATGTGGTAGGTCAGAGTGAATTCTAAAAGCTCAGTTTAACCAGGGCAAACATTTGGTCGGGGAAAGATTTAACCAGGTTAAATTATTAGTTGGGGATAAATTTAGTCACTAACGTCTAAAATAGGTCACTTTTCCCTGGTTTTATTTTCCCTGGTAAGGTATTTTGGCGGATTGAGGCCTTATTATGAGCGTAAAGACTACTGGCGTTAAATAATAAAGAAATAAATGAAAAGAGAACTACTACTCACAGGCATCGTATCAACATTTACGCGATGTCCACAAAATGTGTTTAGCTGATCCTAAGAAAGACACGGAAATATGGTTACAATTGGTACTCGGCTAGAATCACCACACTGTATAAAACCGGAAACCCAAATATTCAGAGAAAAGTTTTGAAAAGTTTGGAATTTTCATAAAGTGTTGATTTTGAGTTGGTCATCAAAATCAAAAAACTTGCCAGTTTTGAAGAACGAAATAAAAACCATTTTGAGTGATAATAATTCCATGAGCGTTTAACTACCTTCAAATAAATTTTTTATAGATATCTACTCCTACCAAAGCTTTGCACCAATAAATATTGGATTTCTCGAGAAACTCTAGTATGCAATGACTACAAAAAGCCTTGAAATATCTTTTCACCTTCACATGCGACCGTGTTGGTCACAATTTCTAAGTCTAAATCATCCCAGAAAAATATGCCAGATGGAGAATTCTTCCTGGCTGTATGCTCTTTGACATACTGCATTTTATGTCAGACTTTGCTTGATGTCAGACAGTTGTTATAATGCTTGCGAAACATGAAGAAGCGTGAAAATGCTTCACATGGAAATACTTTCACTAAGAAATGCCCAATAGAGCATAGAGTTTCAACGTCATAGTTTTTCAAAGAGCGGGGGGGGGGTGAGGTGTTGGGGTTCTGATACTCCAAAACCTTAAAAATAGGCGGGATAGAAAAAAATTTCCAGGTATTAGAAAACGGGCTCTACGTAGAAAGGTGGGAATAGAGATACCATGTGATACTATGTTAAAGATAAAGTAAATGGTTGGTGGAGGGGATAAATTTGAGCATACTTACTGTGCGACAACAGGAATACGGTACCGAGCATGCTTCTAAACTTCTTGACGAGCAATTAAAATACATGTTCTTTTTCCAGTCTTGATATCCCAACAAGCCACAACATTTGAACTATCGAGACATGAAAAACAAGAGCAGTCATGAAAACGTACCGCAAATTATGAATGATAATAAGGACCCAGTCCAGGCCCTAATAGTATGCATGGTGCAAAGGATTACCATAGAGAGGATTAAAAAAATTAGAAGCTCATAATTATCTTGAAAAAAAAAAAACTTAAAGCAAATACATGTATTTGATATAAGAACTTGACTGTGAATTTCTAACAAATGATGATGTTTTGCTCAAAGAAAAAATCATATATATGATCAGGATTTGATATAAAAAGTTTCTAAACGGTCATACAAAGAATGTTCCTTTTCTTTCATCTCGGTCTAAATTTCAAGGCAGAAACACTAGACTTACACATTTAATGGAGCACAATCTGGACACACTAACTTTGAAAGGTAGGAGCCTTTATTTAAGATGTAGAAGAAAGAAGATATATATATGTACCGTCATCTGTGAAAAGTCAATGATGTTCTGTAAATTATCATTATTCCTATAGTTGGTAATTGTGTCGTCTAATTTGTCCGTCACCATTTCATGAATCTATATGGGTAAAGTACAGAACGAATTAACGAACAAGAAATAACATCAGGGATAAAGTTGAGTTGATGGCAAGAGTTTGGAATTTTTTTCGTGATTTCAAAAGATTAATCTTTTAAATTGAAAATTAGAAAAAATAAGGGTGTCAGCTACTCACCTTATGCCTGAAAACAAAGCCAAGTATTCCTGCACACAGTTGTATGAAAAATATGATGGAGAGACAAATTGCGAACTAAAAAAATATGTAAATATTATGAATTGAAACATAAAAAATAAGTGTCGATTAAAAGGTTATCATTGATGATAATGACGATTGATGACGATGATGAAGATGATATTTATGACGTCGATAACAATGATGGTACTAATGATGATGACAATAATAATATTGATGATAATGGTGAAGATGATGATGATGACGACGACGATGACGATGATGGTAAATGATAATGACGGCGATGATGAAGATGATTATAATGATGATGATGATAATGATGATGGCGATGATGAAGATGATGATGGTGATGATGAGGATGAAGATGATTATGATGATGACGATGGGGATGATGATGACGACGACGATGACGATAAAATGACAATGATGGCGATGATGAAGATAATTATAATGATGATGATGATGATGACGACGACGACGACGACGACGACGACGATGGAAATGATAATGATGGCGATGATGAAGCTGATTATAATAATGATGATGATGATGATGATGATGATGATAACGATGATGATAGCGATGATGTCGATGATGGTGATGATGACGATAATAATGATGATGACGATGATGATACTTATGATAAATCTTACATGAAACATAAAACAATTGCAATAAAAATTCAAACAATGATTAAAGAAACATACAAACTTGAGTAGACATATGTTTTCACGTAGAGCTCCGACACATCCACAAAATCCGAGCAGAAACATAATGACGCCGACAAATATGAAGAGGAATGCCGGGTCCAAATCCCATCCACTGAACAGACTGATTGAACTATTCTCTTGCGTGTAAGCAACACGTGACCAAAGACCGACGCCGCATATCAATCCACCGACTAGCTGCCGAAAAAAAGGAAAGTATTAATCCATAGGATCGGTGTTTTCATAAAGCCATGAAAAACCAAACATTTACAAACTTTTTTTATTTTGAACGAGCGTGGTGCTATCGATAACCTTGATTATCTCATGGAAAAGTTAAACAAAACCAAGAGTAATTCATAAAACTGTCTGTCGTTTATTATGCGAATAGCACTTACAATGAAGGACATAATCGAACAATGGGAAACGGGATTCATTACCCTCAATCTATTTCAGCTGCCATTATCTAAATTGTTCAAAAGTTTTAATGTACCTTCCTTTCTTTTCACCAGGAAAAAGAACGCACTAACTCGAACTTTGACAGAACACGTGAAAAATGAACACGACAAAAACTGGACGTACTTACCCAGAAGTAAACCTTGAATGAAAATAGTAAGTATTTGAAAGAACGTGTGAACACGACAAAAAGCTGGACGTACTAACCCAGAAAAATAAGTTGAATGAAAATAGTAAGTATTTGAAAGAACGTGTAAATACGACAAAAAACTGGACGTACTTACCCAGAAGAAAACATTGAATGAAAATAGTAAGTATTTGAAAGAAGGCGTGAACACGACAAGAAACTGAACGTACTTACCCAGAAGAAAACATTGAAAGAAAATAGTAAGTATTTGATACACAAGCTCACTTCGGAATCTCTTCTCCCCATGCTGAGCGAATGAATCCAACCTACATTTTCTGAATTATTTTTTACATAAAAACTGCTTGCGTTTACAACTGAAAGAGATAAGCCAAGGCAAGTAGTATACAAGTATGCACAAAATTCAATTGATACTTTATAACTTCCAAAGAACATAAATATGTAGTAAAAAAGTAACAGAGAAGCAATCAAATGTTAGTATAGTGAGTGCAATAATGAAATAGATTAATTAGAAAATTCGTAACGTTTTACGATCTGGCAAAACTATCAATTATTAATAATATGCATAAAGCCAAGTAAGGAAATGAACTATCAACAGATTTATTGGCAAACTTCTATCCGATTAAACGAGACAAAATTTATGAAGCAAATTAAGAATGCCAACTGATACAAAAAGCTATATTTGTCCAGAAAGGTTCTTATGATTTTTTGCTAACTGACAACACAAGTGTGTTATAAAGTAAGAACAGTCTATAAAAACAGTATATAAATAAAAACCAGTGTATCAATAACTGCTTAATACATTATTAGCAAGTGATCAGACGCTATATTTTCAACTTTTTCTAATATTCAAGAAAACGTGTTGACCAAGAATTCGTATAATACTGAAGAACGATCAAGACAAACTATTTTTTGCATAATATTTGAGAAACTTTTTTTCTGATGTTGTAATGTCGCCTCGATAAAGACATTATAAAGACATTTGAAATTTAATTAATTGAAAAGTAAGATTAGAAGTAGGACAAAACATCAAAGAGATAAATCTTTGTCAAAACTTATATGCAAGCTAGCTAACTTTAATCAAATTCATATCTTTCACTGAGATGTGACAGACATCTCTTTTTCAAGCTTTTTCAAATTAATTTTTTTGTCTCTATCTTAAATTGTAATAGTGATAAATTAGTAACTACGCAAAGTTATTCATCAATAATAATACAGCAGACAGAATATTAATAACAAACAATAGATAATTACTTCATTCCATGGTATTCTCTATTTTCTTTTCTTTTTTTATATCAAATATAAGTAAATAATACATCAAAAAGATTATTAGTCATAATAACTATGAAAGTCAATAAAAACCTTCCTTCTAAAATCTTCAAAAAAAATACATAATATATTTCAAGCTAGTACAACCTCCATAATGCAATTCCCCAGGGAAAAAAAGTCGAGTTGTGCCCGTGTATTGGATATACTTTTGGTTTTTATACCATCAATTTTTACATTTTCAACTGTTAAGGAATCAAAAAACTTAAGTCTCTTTTAAAAATATAGTTCAAAATCATTACAGAGATAATAATGAATCTCCCTCAAAATTGAATTTCTCATACGTCCAAACACTCTCTCAAAAAAAAAAAAAATTTCAGCAGATCTCAAAAGCCAACACAGTGAAAACCTCCAGAACTTAAAACATGCAATGGGTTATCCATAATGTGATTTATCAGAAAATGATAGCAATAAACAACAAATCTAATTCTAAACCATTCAAAACTAAAATGTTTTTTAGAAATATAATAGAGTATAATATATAATAAAAAGTATAAAAATCTATAGAGAAATAGAACAATATAAAACTCGCCATATTCTATCTTGCTTCTGTCATACACGCATAGGTGAATTGTGAGTTAACACAGATGAATCAAACTATAAAACTAAGTAGACTACTTAATGTTACTTCATCAGTTTGCTAACGAAATTCTAGTTGTCGTATTCCAATATTTTATAAACACAAAACCAAGTTTTAGTTTTCAGGAAATCTTTATGAAGTGTGATAAAATTAGTATTTTGTAAACTTGTTATTCTTTATACATTTTCAAAGGAGTTTTTTAATATAATATTTATAAAGCTGAAATTGATGAAGAAATCTTTATATCACAAATTCTTCACGTTGTCGGTTCTTATATCCCAAAAATATCAAGCTATGATCCAACACATTATATATAAATGATTAAAGGCCATAACATCACAAAAACATAAACCAAGCACAAGTAAAGTTATCAGAACAATCTTGCATAAAAGTATAGAAAAACGGAAGAAATGAAATCCAAAAAATATACATAACAGAAAACAAACGAAAAAAAATAAAACTTTTTAAATAAAACTCTAGTAAATTTTTTCAGGAGCAACCCACAAACCAAATATCAATATAGCTTTCTCTGTTCCTCATCCCCTCTCATGTTTTAACATCTTTGCTAGTGCCTGAAAAATGTCTTAAAAATCAAACAAAAACCTATTTTAAAGTAATATACAGCAATCAATGAACTTTAAGTCCACGACAGGACAGAAAGAAGAGTATTTACATGAGCCACAAATAAACTCTAATCTAACAACATTCTGGCAATTTTAAAAGTGTACACTCAGCTTTGATATTTCATCTGAATTTGTCCACACCAGTTCACCAGCAATGAAGGTGGCTTCCACATGTAGGGAGTCAGTGAGAAATATGAAGTCTGCATCAGAACCATAATCAAGTGTCCCTTTCTCGTGTGTTATCCCAAGTAATTGGGCTGGGTGAAGGGTGGCAGCTTCTAATGCCACAACACTTGATACTTCTGCAAAATACAAACAAAGATACAACTTTAGAAATGTCGACACAACAAAACATTAAAGAATAGACTGCAACGTTGCCTCCCATATAAACTCGCTTTTGCTTATGAACGTTTAAGTTTAGATATTTGAAAACTAAATCTTTTATTAAGACATGTGTGGCATAACTGAACCGAATATAAATAAATAAAAACCTTCCTCGAACTGTATTTATTGATTTTTAAAAAATATTAAATAAATATGAAAGAACTTGAATGCTAACGTAATGGCACTTATAAACTTTAGAGTAGATCAATATTAGCTCTCGGTAGCTTTCTGCATTAAAATTAAAAGCCTAAAAAAGAAAATATATACTGAATTTAAGATCATTGCCAGTATTTTGTCAAGACAATGTGCTGATTCAGTGTTTCTGTAGAAGGTCATACAATAATTAGGAATGGTTGATGAGCAAAGTGTGAAAAGGATCACGCAATATATTGCTGATTCCAGGGAATTAATTGCAAGCAAGTGTTGCAAAATAGATTGCATATAATTAATTGAAAAATAGAGCTCTACCTGCGTCTTCTTTGAAATGTCGCACACAACTGTCCATACTGCAAATACTAAACATTAAATGAAATTATGCAAGAATACATAAATTGCAATCATTGTTAAAATGAAACACATCAACACACCATAACAAAAAAATAAGAACATAAACCAGAACATAAGCAACTTTTGAAATAGGATCCAAAACAGTTCTTAGGAAAAGACAGCATAATTATCTGGAAACGTTTTTTCAAAAACATTGATGTCCATTTTGGTTCAGGTGTTCTTACTTCAAAAATTATCTAAAGAAATCTCCATTCATGATGAGCTTCAATATTTAATTGTTTATAATTTTTTTCATCTCAAAAAAAAATTTATAGTTCGAGACCTATAATTTGCAGAATAGCCTGTCTAAGTTCAGTCTAAAGAGATTAATGTCACAATGTCACTATAGTATTTATCTTCTGATTATCTACAGTACAATCGATAACAATCTCAGGATGAAATGGTGCATCCAAGATTTTACTGGTTCATTCTATTTGATATCTCATGTTTTATCTATCAATAACAATGAATCTTAATCGTCAGACTTTTCCATTCCCTTATTTGTTTTGGGGAAAACATTTTGCAACCAGTTTCTGACTGGATCTTTTCAGACTATTGTACTTAACCTTATATCCCCTTAAATCTATACCAATTGTTCTAAAGAACTAAAACCGAGTTGGAAATAAAAAAGATAAATATGACAGCAAATTATATCCAGGTTTGAAGTAAAAGTTTTCAATTTGCCATTTTGAAAGACTTTAGAAGAAAAAATCTCTTCTTAGCCTAAAGCTTTGGGGCGACGGTACAATTTTTCTATTTTCATGCTATGCAATTTCGTTGCATTGCGTAAACAGGTAAAATTGCATCGTGTCGCCAGTATCATTTTCGCTTAAATTTTATATGCTATGCAGCAAAATCATGACAAAATTATGTTGCATAGAATCAAATCGATTTGATTTTGTGCAACATTGTTTTTTGCTCCATGTCTGCATGCAGCAGAACTTTTTCAAATTTCACCGTTGCACATGATATGCAACATTTTTTTACAAGATAATGTTAAATAATCAGCAAATTAAAGTTCCGGGTTTTAAAAATAAAATTCAGTTAACACAACAAAAAAAGTCTCTCTCTTGAAACTTTTTGCATAAACATTGCAAGGTGGTAAGTGAACAAAACAAATTTTTACGCTGCAACTTTCAAGAAGCTTTTATTTGCCCTAGCAGCTAGTTGGTTTTCAAATCAAGAGGGAACCCAAGCCTTCTTGTATGCTGACGTTTTCACACTCTCGTCATTTTCATCAAGCAATAACGCAATTATGGTCCTTCAGTGATTCATTCTGTTTCAACTTCCCAACTCACAAGGTTTTTAAATAATTTTCAATCAAAACGCTACGTAATAACTGGAAGTTGCATGAAACTTCTTGCATACATGGCACCACTGAAGTAACAAATCGGACATACTATGCAACAAAATTGCATAGAATGAGTTGCATAGCATGAAAATGAGAAAATTACACCGTTGCCCCAGAGCTTAAAAATTGTTCCCTGCAAAACAACTGGAACCATTATTTGCAACTTTTCAGTCAAGCACAGCAATTTTCAGAATGTAGCTTAGGATAGAACTAATCTTTTCACACACTCCTTCTCTAATCAACTCAGTTTGGTGGGGGATAATTACTAAAGATAAAATTAAAGGAGTACAAATAGTGAAAATTCAGACAACCAACAATGCATTGAAGAGATTTCCAAGAGATCTCCAAGGTTTGAAAAAAAAAACCACCTGATATCTAACAGCAGAAAAAGCAGAAAAATTGTTCTACATTTAGGTTCTGCTAATTGTTTAAAAGTTATAAATTTATGAATGACATAATACCAGGTAGAGGTGATATCAATAATGTATCAAGGCCTGGAATTAAACAAACATTTTCAAACAAAAACCCTTTGAGTTAGTTCTCAATACTATTCAAATTGACAAAAAATATTAATTGCTAAAAATCCATATACATTACTTCAATTCAAAAGTTAAAATTAGTATAACATACCTTCCAGCTAATGTACCTGTGCCTTTAATTTTAGCGGTTGATTCATCAATAATAATATCCATTGTTCCCAGCTTATGTTCACCTGGCGGCAAGCCTAATGCTGCAATCGCATCTGTCACTAATACAATACCTGAGAAATATAAAACAAAATGATTATAATGTAGATACAAGAATAATATACATAATACAAGAGGAAATTTAAATATATAGATACGAAAACAATTTTTTAGTGAACACAGAAAAAATCTTAAAAATGAGTTAGATTTTTGGTAAGGTATGCACAAAGTCTTTGCGAGATGATATGTCTATCATATTAACCAATATTAAGTACAGGAATGTCTCATCATTTGAAAGTGTCAAACATAAAAAATAAAATAGAAACATTTTTCTAAAGAATTAAAACATAATTTTAATTTTTTATTGTTTAATTAGTTTTTGATTCATTTTTTTATTTGAATTTTAATTATGTTTAACTTTTCAATAAAAGGTTGATTTGATTTATTTCAAATTCATATAATTAATAAAAGATTATCTTATCAAGCTGACTCTTGTTTTTGGAAAATAGTTTGTAGTTTTACTGAAAATCCAAAATTTAAGGTTATAGTGTGTCAGTCTCAGTTCCATCATATCAGATCATCTGTAAATACTTATTTCTATTTATGCCAGAGGTGGGGTTGCTCTACTACAAGGCTCTATATCTGTTAATACCTCAAAAATTACACCTTGAAACACCTATGAAAGTTACGGCTTTTTCTTAAGACTACCGGCCAACATTTCAGCACCATAATATTTTAGTGACCAAACCCAAAATTATGATGGCAATCAATTTCAGCCAGTCATGTTAAAAACAATAATAATGATTCTATTGCCATCATACTTTGACATTGTCATCCTAACGCTCATTAAAAAAAGTAATGATCATGATATAAATACAGAAATCACATAAAATCATTAAAATGTACTGGCTTAATATTTCTGAAAGAGTGACTTGTCTAGTGACTAAATGTCAACATTATAACACTGACCATCTGGATGACTTCTTTGAGCGATTCTCAGTGCCGTTGGATGAGTATGTATTCCATCTGTAATCATTCCATAAAATACAGGAGACGGAGTGACTAAGCTCGTAAGTAGGCCAACAATTCCAGGATCGCGATGATGAAATGGCAACATTGCATTGAATAAATGGGTAATAAATGTTGCTCCTTTCATGCATGCATCTTCCCCTTTTGATAGATTTGCCACAGAATGCCCTTTCAAAAAATAAATATGTAAAATAAAAATGACAAAAACAGATTCCAAATTCATACTCTGAAATTCAATTCTAAAAAATTTAAAAATTCAACAATGGATGAAGATCCATTTTCACCAATACTGCTTTTAATATTTTTTGACGCAACCATTCAGCTAAATATATGAATAAAAATTATAAAACGTTTGTTTTTAATTTCTGTGATTGACAAACTTATCCAAAATTTCCAAAAATATTCGAGCAGGCAAGAAGCAAGCAAGTGGAGCTGGCAAAATGCAGGAGTAATAAACAAAAATTCACTAAATCTGAAGGAAGAACCAAGTTGTCTGCAGAGAAACTTCTGCTGGTTGTATATCTTGATGTTTTGTTCTAATATAGCTAAAAAGGTCTCCCTTGTCTCCCTTGTTAAAAATCAAAATGAATATATAAATTAATAAATATTTCATATTACCTATAGAAACAACTATGCTTTTCTCTTTCAAAGACGGAAGACTGTCCAAAATACCAGGTAGCTCTGGTGCAATAGTGATGATGGATACATCCTCAAACGAGCCATAAGTTTCTTTTAGGCTTTCAAAGCCGCATTTCACTTCTCCTTTTATGTGGTTGATATCATGTGCACCTTTTTTTTCTCTGCTGATATATGGTCCCTCAATATGAGCACCTGAATTAAAAACATTCAGGTTCAAAAATCCTCTTCAATTTTCAGAACATGCCAAAAATGATCATCTTTATTGTAGAAAGATTAAAATGTAAATGCTACAGGACCAAATTGACTATTTTAAATGATTTTGAAACGACAATTTTGTTTGTTGCCCATCCTTGCAACAAAATAGAAAGAGGTGAAACACTGGGAAGTCGTTTTTCCAATTTCTTGGCAACAAAATCTAACTAATATGGTTTTGCTGACAGATTTTGTGTCTGAAACAAAATAATATGCAACACAATCAAGATTCAACATGGACCATAGCCAGAAACATATTTTTTGAACATCTAGAACTTATACTTCTTCTAAGTACATTCTGTTGTTATAACCTCCAGCATAGTCACATTAAAAGGCAATAAACAATTATTCTGTTATTATTATTAGAAAGCAAATTATTCTTCTGGACGAATAAACAAAAAAACTTTCAACAAGATAACAGAAATGACTTATTTCAATGCCAACAAACTCTACAAAGGAACAGAACTCTTGGAGAAGTTCATAGGAAAGCAATTGCTGTTTCCATTTGTACATGGCTTGATCCACATTTGATATTTTCTTATTAGGAAAATGTTCTTTGTCCTCAAATTGGGGAAAGCAACTAAAATAAGTTTCCTCCTCCAAGCTAATTGGTACAAATGAATAGAAAACTTTACATATAGTGTAAAAGTTACAGAAAATTTTTTCTCTGCATGAAACCTGGAACAATGTTGCACATGACCCTGCAGCTTGAATATTAACAGCTATAGTTGTGATGCAATAACTGTCATGTTGTAAATATGCAGCAGGATACTGTAACCAAAACACTAAATCATATTCAGACTTTTACCTTCTGCCTTTTATTTCATAAAAAATTGTTTTTAATGTTTTCAAACTTGGTATTTTTTCACAGTTTTCATATTTGTGAAGTCACAAAATGGATAACGGATAATTAATCGCAGATAAATATCCCAAATATGAAGAAAAAAGAATTCTTTTTATCATGCCTGGGAAGAAAATTCCTTAAAACTAAGATTGAGATTTCTGACAAAGACAGACCCTAGCCAATTAAACAATATCATGAAATCATAAAAAAGGATTTACCAATTAACTGAGCTCCATGTTTTCCACCTCTTTTACGTTTCATCTTTGGTAGGGCCTAAAATCGAATCTAAACAATCAATTATAAAGACAAGAAGCAGTCTAAAATGTTTTTGCAAAAAGAGGGAACAACTTTATTAATTTCAAAAAAAGATTTTGAGAGGTCATATCGCTTAGAAGGTCATCAACTCATACTATAAACTTACTTGTCTGTATACATTAACAGGGGATGTGACCAAAGTGGGACAATATGAAGTGACACCATGTTGGAGAATGCCTTTTGATACGACATCTAAACCTTCTGACAGCTGACTAACATTTGAAGAAAAATCATAACCAAAACCACCTGCAAATAATTAAATTTATTTATCAATATCAGATATTATATATAAAAAACATATTTCATAAAACTGCCTGTCCATAATTCAATTCAAACTTATCATGATAAAATATTAATATTTATTGGTTCACACTGTGATATTCATAACTTATATAGTAACCCAAAACAAAAACAGATTGTTAAAGGGAGGTCATGCTTAAAAACAACTCAAATCAAAGACATAATGATAGTATAAAATGATCTACCGCAGAATTGAACAATCTCTTTTTCCTCTAGAGATATTTCCTGTTTCTCATCCCAATCGCTTTTTATTTTTTGCTGACACAACAACACATGGGAATATGTAAAAATAACTGGGCAATGATTTCTTTTTTACTTTTGGACAGCTAAATAGTCTTAAATCAAAAATACTTACCTCAGCCAATTTAAGGTTTAGTCAGCAGGCATGAATTCAAAAAGGACCTGGAACTAGGTACTGTATCCAAGTACATTTACCAAAAACCTAATGGAATCATCTGTTATAAGCTTGGTTATGAAAATACAAGCTACGGTCATATGAAAGACCAATGGTCATATGAAAGAACAAAAAAATCAATGAGGATTTTGTTCTCAAGATACAGTACTTGACCTAAATAAAGATTTGATACAGGGAAAATCCCTAAGATTTGATAGAATTTTGCGTTGTCATCCAATAGAAAAAAATGATTGGTCATTGATCATTATATCTGATGCTAAATTAGAAGTTTTTTCTTTGTATGTTGCAACTTTTATTCTTCATGACTGTCACTGAGCAAAAGGTTGTGGAAGAAAATGACAAACAACAGCAAATTTCTTAAAATAAGCGTAATTTGTTACTTAACAGCTCAGCTAATGTTGCGATCTTCATCATTTTTATAGTCTTTCCTATAAACCTAACATGTATTCGCTTTCGGGTTCCTTTTCTTAAAATATTAGATTACTTTTCATGACATCACATAACCATATTTTCACCCCCTGTCTCCTCAATAATAGTGAAACTTGAAAGCAATACCTACCCTCTTGTTCAATTACCAAACCCATAAATAAGCCTTTTTTATTTTACAGACAACACTTTAGGCAAAAAAAAAAATTTGTTTTGGAATGAAGTTTTAAATGTTCTTGTTTGAAATTTACTAGTAAAAACTTTGAAAATTACCCATTTCCATTGACTCCAGTATGAGAAAAAGAAAAACCACTCAAGTCATGCACTAGATTTGATCAAAAAGAATTTGAAAATTTAGTAAATTTTATATTCCAAAATTAAAATTATAATTAGTTTCAATTTTCTCAAATAGAACATATAGCAGCACAAAATTTAATTGGAAAACAATATCAATTTGAAGAAATACACAATGTTAGTCACTAAAAGATAGAATGAATTATTTACCCAAGGGCAGGGGGACAATAGTTCAAGTGGCTACCTTAGTTTTAAAAGGGGCTACGTGTCCAGGTACCCCCTAATTTTAAAAAGGCCTACTTCCATTAAAAATTACAACAGCAGGGGCCTAAGTCCACTGAAAGGACCTAAGTCCATTTCAATGATAAGGGCCTAAAGTCCATTTTAGAGAAATTTCATGACAGTTGGTACATAGTGGTAAGCCCGATATATCAAAGATTTTCTTTGCTAAATGGACTTCACAATAAAGGTGGTGGATATCCAAATTAAACATACTCTTAGTCTCTCTAATATACTAACTTAGGCTTGAATTGATATATTAATTTGAGAGCTAAAACAAAATGGTTTAATTTTAAAAAGACTTAAGTACTCTCTGCAGTTATTTTTCGATAAGACCCAAATACTACAAATAAACAAATGATAATTCATACTGAGGAAAATTGAAAAGAATAATAGTTTTCAAAAAAACAAAAACTTTAATATATACCAAGTTTTGTAAAATGTACTATCCATGCAAGAAAACCTTAAATCACATTTTCTGAAAATTGCAAAATGGACATAGGCCCTTTTAAAAATAAGGTGGACTTAGGCCCTTTTAAAATTAAGGTTATTTGGCCTTAGGCCCTTTTAAAACTAAGGTTGTTCGGCCTTAGGCCTTTTTAAAAATAAGGTAGCAAAGTGGTGTTTGGTAAACTTTTGCGAAGGCTATTAAAAATATTTTGAGGGTTAATTTCAATATTGATAAATTGCAAACAAAATTTTGTTCTTTTCAGAAGTTTGATCCAAAAAACTAAAAGCGATAATTTTATCATCCGTTTTCCAGTCTTCTAAAGGAAGATAAATCTATATTTTTATCTTGGGATACAACTTCATCAAACTACAAACTTAATCCAGTTTTCAAACTGTACTGGAAAGGAAAAAGAGCTACAAAGCATCCAATCAAAATTTTAGCAAAAGGAAAAACATGATTAAATTATCAAAGGGTACCAAAAACAGTTTGCCAACTATCAAAAATTAATATTTACAGATAACGTTAGAAAAACAAAGTTAATTTGCAAGAAGGAAGTATATAAACAGTGCAATACTCCTGTGACATATTTGTCTAGGAACTATATCTAGCTATCTTTGTGGCATATTTGTCTGTATGTGGTATAGTTGTCACTTTTCGAAAAAAAGTGATAGAAGATGATATAGGAGTGATGAAGTTGAACAAAGATGCATCCAATGAAAGCATGCTCAGACTAAATCTTTGGATTTTGTCTTTTGTCTTTCAGTCTTTGATTACTGTCATAAAAAATTTTGGCTATTATCAGAGACGGGCAGTATAGTTTATTTCATTTGCTATTGGTTCTCTCTTCATCTCTGGGGATGAATTTCTAGAGGGATTTAAGCCAATATAGGCCAGAAATATTATGCCTTCTTTAAGGCAAATCTGTTCAAGTTGACCAGGTAGAGAATAAACATTGTTAAAATATAGAGGCTTCGCCAAAATAAAAAAGCACAAAAAGGAGAGAAAGAGAAATATAAAAAGAGAAAAATAGTTTATTTTGAGAATGTTTGAAGAAAGATTGAATTACCATTAATTTGAACATCAATGTAGCCAGGAGCAATAATATGGTTTCCACAATCAAACTGGAAATCTGCTTTGATTCTTTCGAGAAAAAAAATCTTTTCAGGATTCATTATTTTCCCATCTCGAACCCATAAATCTTCTCTAATGATCTTTCCTTTGTATAATATTCTACAGTTTTGATATTGAACTAATACTCCAGGTGAATTGGCTTTCAAGTGCGACATTTTCTGTTTATGAACCTAAAAAAATCAATCTTGAATAATTTTTATTCCAATTTACCCTTGCTCTAAAATTATTTGCCCTTTTTAAAGCAAGGTTTATTTAAAACCCTCATTGCTATTATCATGTTTTTTAGTAGACTCTGTTATAGGCAAGGCTCATAAGCAGTGGTGTTCATTAAGCTTTTTCATCACCCGTCCTATAAGAAACTCTACTCAAAATAAAGCCTGTCCAACAAAAATTATGGGTTGTTTGAAAACATAAATATATATTTAGCAACTAAATAGTGTATAGGATGTTTGATATCCACAAACCTGTTTAGATCTCCTTATCTTATACTCTGATAACTGATAAAGTACTTTGCTATTGATTTTAGCATTCCCTAATAAACTAAGATTATTCTAACAGGAGAAAAACTACCTGTCCTGTCAGACAAGTGAAACTTTCATTATTCAATATGCCAGTTGTCCGAAAAAAGTTCCAACCGTCACCAATGAATACCACTGCAAAGATAAAAAAAACAAGATGTCAACATGGCACCAAAAATTCCCGTAGGAATCTTGAAATATGGTGATTTGATGCAAATAAACTTGCTGAACATTTTCTAAACATTTTGGCGCAAACATTAGACTTTTGGTACTGTTAAAGTCTCTTGAACACTTTTCGAAGAAGCGCTAAAAATAGGGTGTCTTTATCGGAATTATGTAGGTCAGCTTTCAACTTAAATTGGAATCTCTGACCGTTTACCGGCCGTTTTTAAACAGTCAAAAGATTTTTTTAAGGTAGCTAGTTAATACAAATGTTGCAAATAGTATCTTACCTTTACCTTCAGTCCATAACTGCGTAAAGTTTGAGCATTAGAGAGCATTTTGTTCAAAATTTCATCTCATTTTAAAGTTTTGGCCATTGTGAAAAATTGACAGTAATGAAATTGAAAGGAAACAAGGGCAACAAAAAGTTGTTCTTAGTTGTTCTTACAAAAGGTATTCTAAGAAACGTGGTAACGATGATACAGATCCTGTAAATACCATAGGATGCTTATGGTCAGCAGTTTCCTTCTTCCCCCCAAAATAGCAAACATCCCATATAGTGGGCACTCCCGAATGACAGAGCCGTTAGGTCTCGCAACCCAGGGGTCGCTGTTCGAGCCCCACTATGGGCAAACAAATTATAATTTATTTTTATGAAAATGCCAAATTACCAACACACCACCATAACGACAATACTAATTCAGCCTTCTCAGGTCCCACAGCACAACCAAACCAAGCACAAACAAATCCACCATTCACCAAATCCTACAACTCGTAGATGGATTCACTCAATCATATAGTCTTATTTATCATTACGACACTGAGGAAGATAGACGAGAATATTCGATGAAGCTGCTTGTCTCGGCACCTTTGTCATCTTAAAATTGTTGAATGCAGCAACGAAAACTTGCTTTGATGGAATGAAGCCATAATGGAAATAGGGGAGCAAGAACTGACTGACTCGAAATCTTTCCTAGAGAGAGACAGCATTAGACAAAGAAAAGATTCTTGGCTGGTGCGAGGATTGAGCCCGCAGCTCTTCAATCGTGAGCCGAGTACCTTATTGCAACGCTTCATTACAAGTTATTTGCACATGTTTCTTGCAGATTATATTACTATGCTTTTAATGATAACAGATCTAGAAAATCTTTCTCGTTTGATTTTAAGAAAGTAATTTTGTATTAAAGTAATTTTCTACATGAACATCATAAAAAGAAAGAAACATAACCAAAGCGAAAATAACTTCAGCGCACATAGGGATCGAACTCGGTATAACTTGCTCTGTAGTCGACCTCCTTACCACTACGCCACAGATCTGTTGCCAAAGACAAATCAAATAAGAAAGACTTTTAATTCAAATGTTGGTGAGATTGACATTCCAGAAATGTTTGTGTGATTAGTGAATGGTAAATTTCCAATTGGAAATTTTTTTACAATATTTACGTAAATATGATGGAAATTTATAGCTAAAAAATGTTTTGAAGAAAAAACGAAAAAAATTGACCATTTTCAGTTGTTAAAAAAATGTTACTGTTTTAATCTACAGTAGCGAGTCATGTGGATTTTCATGCAAAGAAAAAAAATGAAATAGAAAAAAAAAAAATAAATTCATGCCAAGAAAAAAAAAATGAAGAAAAAAAATTAAAAAAATATCAGTGTAAACTAAGAAATAAACTATTGCTAATAAAATTTCTAATAAACTATTGCCATTGAGATGGAGAAAAACATGGATAGTTTCAAAAGGAAGACATGACCATTGATAAAATAAGATGTCTTTTCATTATGATCATAAGAGATTGTATATACAGCTTTGAATCAGCATAGAGTATTGTTACTGGGAGTGCTGGAGGATGAGATTTGGGCAGTACAGTAGCTTAACAGCTAATGTCGCATGGCAACTAACGCAACAGGTGGAATGTTAGTAAAGGATAGATAACTATGAATATTCCCATGGAAAAGCAGATAATCTGTCCTTCATAATCCATTAACACAAAAGAGGACTCAGCTAATAGTATAAGGTGGTAGACAAGCCATTGGAAAACCAACAGCAGGTGAACAGATAACAGGTCGAGCTGTAGATGAGAGGCAGCAAGTCCAGTTTGCAAAGTGTCAAGAATATCAATAAGGTTGTTGTTCACAATGGAGCTCAATATAGTGAGAGGGTGTAGTATAATACCTTAAGGGGATAAATCTTTGAAATCATAAAATGTTGTGGAACAAAATGTTTTGCAACTTTTGACCAAAATCATAAAATACAATTCCACCAAACACTCCTGATCCTAGCCATTTTGGCTCGAATTTTTGCAAATTTTCCTTGGTGCTATTAGAAAAATAATGACGTCACCACATATTGATGACACTATGAATCCATTTGAGGCCTGGTGGCAACCTCTTAAATTAAGCCAACAAAATACACAAAAATAACTCACATAGGCTAAGATTTTTATATACCGTACTACATAATAGATGTCTAGGTCAGCATGGTGGAAAAAGGCAAAAAAGAACTTTACACACATCTCCTTCTATCTTCTCCTCTAGAACTAATTCTTAGGAAAATTTTATCAGTGTACTGTTAGGCTAAATAACAAAGTTCAGCTATTGTGAATGTTTTGTTTACAGGTTTGATCAAATCATCGCATTATTCATTGAAAACCTCACTTAGTTTCCCTTACAAAGTAATTTAACCCTTGTAGTGTGGTGACCTTTACAAATACCTTAAAATTGAAAGAAAAAAATCTGCAGAAGAAAACTCGATTTTCCTGACAAGTAGAGTTTCTCAGAATTCGGTTTTGGTCTGGTAGGAAAGGAGATTCAGTTTTGGACACTATACCTAAAGGGCGCCGTCTGCCACATTCTATAAGTGACAAGAGGCTACGCCCTTTGCCACCCAAAAATCTGGAAATTTTCCGGATTCGTCCTTTAAGGGTTAAATAAACCAGAAAGAGTTTCTATGTGTGATTTTCAGTGATATCTCAAAATATTGGCCTCTATGAAAAGTATATAATAAACGATTTTGTGGTCATGTACCTTTAACAATTTGCTAACAAGCTGAGTGGCGGACTTTTGTTGGCAGCCAGAATACTTAAGAAAAGTGAGCATCAGGAAGATAAAAACAACATATTTATTCTCTAACCCTGCCTTAGCATGTACGCATGGATTTACAGTAACAGTGATACTGTCCTCAAAAACTTGTAATGTGGATAAGTGTGCACAGCTTTTTGTTTTTTGTTTCTTTTTGATTCCATGTCACCCTCATTGTATGATAATAATATGGACCCAACTCACAGAGATTATTATATCTCTGTGAACCAACTACGTTCTTTTCGCTTTGAACTAGTTAAAAGCAACACCGTCATCCAGACTGAAATATTCTTTTGTTTGAAGAAGCATTGAAAATAAGAGAATTCAAGAAAGATTTAAACTCTGGTCTTAAAGCTTCTAATTACATCTTTTTTGACACAAAGTATAGTTAATTATTGCAATTAGCTTTTATGTTGCTAATTAGTAACAAGGATTTTTCATAAATCTGTTACATGTAAAACTAAATTTATTCACTCTGATGATGGCTTTGCTGGAAGTCGAAATATAAGTGATAAATTTCCATCTATCTATTTTGTATTTGTCCTTTGGTTGAAATTATTGGCCTTTTCAAAATGTGCCTAATTGGACTTAATTTCGTTTTATACCTTTTCAGTTGTCAGCGTTTTCAGAGGGGAAGAAACAAACAAATATGTTGGCATATAGAAAGTTATAATCTTGAAAATGTTTTAGGAGGTTCGAATAGAAATACCTCTTTCAATCGAAATCGGTAAAGTATTGAAGCCAGGCCGA
>JANSTP010209879.1:0-10413 GCA_025330745.1 Cladonema radiatum | reverse complement strand
TGTCATCCGACAAGAGCTACATGCGAGAATTTGATTGGCTCGTTCAATTGTAAATGTCGTCAAGATTTTGTTGGAGATGGATATAATTGCTCAGGTATTGACGATGTTCATATAATATCTCTTGCTGCACCCAATGGCGTGTTTCGAAGAAATCATTTTAATATTAAATTGTTGATCCATAAAAACTTTTTAAACTGAGGCTATGCTCACTTACGATCTGATTGATACACTTAAAATCCGTTTTGAGATCTCCTGATATTACATCCTTTTTCCCAACAGACGAGAAGAGTTGCTATGAAAACACTTAGTAAAGTAATATTCTCGAAGTTGTTATTGGAGAAATGACTTTCGAGTATTTGACATCATTGCACAAGATTAGGCTGAGATCTTGATATTTTTATCCTGTTCAAAAAAAGAGAAAATATTTTCTTGGTAAAATAAATAATTAATGAAATGTTTAAAATAAGTTAGCTGATTAACACATAGACGTTAAATTAAAGTCTTCGAGAGTCACGTGAATAATTAATGTTTATAATTGTATTGAATCTCTCACGACATTCTTATTGCAAACTCATTTGTTCATTCTGAAAACCAAATCTTTTGTAAAGTACGAGTGCTTATTCGATGTTTTTTGATGGCTGACGACACTGCTTGTGCGAGCTCTCGTTGTTTTGCATCCATAAATTCTTATCATAATTATTAACGTGTTGTTGCTGACTCGAAGTTTTTGTACGGTTTCTATTCAGTTCGTGTCCCTCTTCGTTTGTTCGTTTGCATGTCGTATGAGCAATGGCAAATGAAGTATTCAGATTTCCACCAATCAAATAGTTTTAATAAGGCTTTTTTATAAGGCGCCTGATACATGATAAGTTTCTTTAGCGTCAGTTGCAGCTACAAAAGATTTTCCCCTTGGCTCGAGCATTGTACTAGAAATGAATTGTTGACAGTGTTTCTCACCATTTTTTCAGTGGCCATGATCACTTACTTGTTCATTGTGTCAATACTGGACGAAGCATGGCATAATGATTTGCTGCAAACATCCTCCGATCGTTTCCAAACATTGCAAACAAAAATCTCGAAAGAGGTAATTCTCTCATTTGGGTAAATGACAAGATGGCGAGCTGTTATTAAACTATCGTTTTTGAATTTCAGGTTGAAAATTTATATGCTATTGATCCTACATACTTCTCCACTGATGTGCAAAAGTTAATGTGAGTTTTTACTGTTTGATCGACTGTGACGACATAAAGATTCCATCTTTGTAATTTCACTTACTGTGACGGTACCGAAAAGAAATACCAACGATAGATATTCCTTCCCAAATCTTAGTGATGCTCAGGTTTTCTCACCAAAGACGATGAAATGAATTTATTTTAGTAGCTCAAGTGAAGTGAAATTTCCATGTCTAATTAGGCAATTTATGTTGTTGGTGGTATAGATTTTTTCAAGAAGCCATTTCTTTGAAGCACATTTTGATTTTCAAAATTCACTGTTATAGAGGCTTTAGTAATATTATATGAAATGTAAACTGTGTCCCTTCTGACAAGTTGGCAACATTCGTGTGATTCGTAAACAATAATATAACGTCATATTTGTATTGATGTTATTGTCTGTCCGTTATCTCAAGTTATTCTTTGATTGTACTGTCCTATAATTAGAGCAATTGGGCTAACGCTTTATGAACTTCTTTATTCAAATATGCTACGTGTTCTTGTTTTTTATTTTTATTGCATTAGGCAGTGTTGAAATATTGTATCGGTTTGAGCCAATCAGATTGCGTATATTTTCAGGTTTGGTGGTGTGAGCAAAGTGAAAAGTGAAATGTTGGTGAATTTCAAACCCAGTGATTTATCTCTCGTCAACAAACTGGAGGCAGCAACCGTCCGAGGACAGGTGGAAGGCCTAACTGTCGATCCAGCAACGTATCAAATTCGTCAAATAGGTAAGAGCAGATATGTGTAGCGTAAAAATCGACTTTTTTGTAACATTTCTACGATATCATGATCACCTTATTAATTTCATCATCTCACGCAGGTACTTGTTCCGATACGTGTATGTCTAGTTCCTATTGCTTGAAATCTACCAACGGATTGTCGTACTGCGCATGTGCGGATGGGTACGAAGGGAGTGGAAAACAATGTATCGGTGAGTCGCGACTTCATTGTCTTCATGGAAGTTTTATTAGTCAAAATTGCTCAAATGTTCATTTCTTGCAGATGTCAATGAATGCGACAACATGAACGGCTTCTGCAGTCAGACGTGCGTCAATGTCAAGGGTAGCTACTACTGTCAGTGTCGAAACGGTTTCCAACTGTCCGCCGATCAGAGAACATGCAACGGTAGAAATCTTTTTTCTCTTCTTAACGAATCCATTCCCTTGTAATGTTCTTCATGACATTCTGATTATCACATCCATAGTCATGTCCGTGGACGATGGAAGTATGAAGAAGTATTGCAAAACAGACTTCGATCAGGGTATTTTATGGGCCGATGCACTCTCTGGCTCGCTCGCCTCAAAAAATTGCCCTAACAATCCAACGGAAGGTAGTTGTTTTTCTGTTGCACCAATTCCAGTAATGTTTGTTTTTGTTGAGATCTTGTTTAATTGACAAGTGAAGCCTTCCGACTCATGTTTAATTTATTCATGTTAAGGGCGCGCAACACGCCAATGTACAAGTGAGGGGTGGTGGAAAAAACCGTTTCTCAATAACTGCATCAGCACTCAACTCAAAGCTGTCTCCCTGAAGGTACTTGTTCTATCATTTTTCTTCTCTGAAGATCAACTGAAACCACTTATTAAATAATGATATATCTTGTTCAGTTGAGTTCACACAACATGACGTCAATGACGTGGAAAGAAATCAAAGAAATGTTGTCATCTATCGGGAAGGCCATCTACCCGCCCATGAATGTCTTGTATGCTGGAGATATTGCCGAAACCAAACGACTTCTCTCCATTATATCCTCTTATATAAGTGATAAGATATCTGGTGAAAGTTTGCAAGAAGTTCAGTCCATGCTTGATGTGAGTTTCATATCTCTAGTATATAGCTCCCAGCAATACTGTTTCTAGCAAACATTTGCTCTTTTTTTGTGGAGGACTCTTCATTTTTCTCAAACAATCTCATTATTTTCGTAATCATATGATTTCCATCAGAGTTTACTCTGCAAAGTTTCATTCCATACCGGAATGCCAGATCCTGTAGAATTGGAGATACTTGATGTGTTTAAATAGTTCGTCCTTATATTATCCATTGTTTATAGCATTTCAACGAAGTACTAAATTACATTTTCGCAAAAGTCAACCACGATTCATGGAAAGGCTTCCCAGATGTAAGAAATTTTTTCACCCACTCAGCAAAATTTTCGTCGTTAATGTGTTTGTAGGTGATGGTGATTTCATACTTCTCTCTCTTCGAAGAGTACTGACCTGTTTTATATGTTACGTGTTGACATTAGCTCGCTATCTCTGCATGTTCCTCAGTACATCTATACATTTTGTTTTGATGACAATTCATTTTAGCCGATGTCTCACGTCGAAGATTATTTAACGTTGATCAAGACAACATCCACTATTTTTTCTGATCATATGATTGTCGAGATGGAGAAGTTGTCAATAAAAAATCCCGAAGCTATTTTCGATTTCAGCATATCATCAATGCGTCCGGAGATAGGTGAGTCGGTCATTTGTAACTTGCTGGCATGTTTATGTCATACTATTTGAGGCGTAGAGGGAGTAGCGAGTGATATTGCCTCAAACTGAGAATATGACAGCTCCCAAATCGAATTCTCCTACAATTTTCTTGTGAATGTAACATCTTTACTCAGAAAGTGTTTCTTGGAGCATATACGAGCCTAATTATGCTAGGACCACGGATTTAGTATCGGTATTTATACAGGACTGCGTTAGAATTCAGCAGTTTGAAGGCTTTTTATTTACTTCTAAGTGTTTGAAAAAATGTACTTACTGTTCCGTAAAGAGTCGTCAGCGATAATTTTTTTCCTGTATTTTCTTTTTATAGACATGCACATATCGTTGACGGAGATGCGGAGCTTCAACAAATCCCGTTACAAGGTTCCGGCAAATTCAAGCACGGACTATAAAGCCGTCTACCCTTCCAGCTATTTTCTTGAGAAAGTTGACCAACTCATATCTAATAGGGGTAAGAACATTTCTGAAAAACGTTAAGTCTTATTTTATGCCTTTTTCTCTTCTGTATTTCATGTTAATTCTTTCGCTCAATTCTGGCCCTGCTACACGTCTCAGAAGTATGCACCCTACCCCTTCTATGGAGACTGTGGAGTCTAATTTAATCCCCTCTTTCCGTTCTGTCAAGGTTAAGAAATTGTAGGCTTGTTATCACTTTCGGCGTGTCATTTCAATCTTCTGAACATTTTTCTTGTTACACCGAGATGCTCTGCCCAAGGCGTATGATTGTGGAAACATAAACCTTACATACGCATGTGTGCTCCACACTGCACAATTCATAATATGTGTTTCCACGCACCGTATTACATATCTTTAGGTATCTACCGATCGATCGGTTGTTGGGCGGACTACTCACGAGAGGCGACCAAGTTTTCTCTCGAAGCGAAGCACCCGCTGTTGAAAGATAACTATTTGAGTCGTACTGATGCTATTCAAAAGTGTGGCTATGTCTCTGATAAACTTGGTTACAATATTTTCGTTCTACAAGACGGAGGGCTTTGTGCGTCCGGAAATAGCATGCACAAGGTGTTTGATAAAGACGGAAGGGCCAACAACTGTGCGTACGGAAAAGGTGGAATATTTGCAAATAGTGTTTATGAGATAAACAGTACGTATATTTTTCGCTCGTCAACTTTTCGTCTGTGCTATTCGTTTCTACTTGATGGATGATTTATTGTTCATAGAATTCTACAGTGGCATACTCACTGTCTCGCATAAACATTTATCAGAATTACTTCTTGCATTAACGGAAAACAGGTTAGTTTGTTTTCTTAAAATGCTGTGAATAAAGAAGAGTTTGAGTAGTGATAAACGTGATTTTATTTTATAGTAATTTACCAATGCAGCCAAGTGACGTTGCAGTATTTGGTGAAGTAGTGACCACTGTCCCTTTAAAATATGCATCAAGTGTGCCTTTTTGGAACCCTGTAGAAATTGTGTTCGAGCAAAACGTGAGTGCTATTTATTTTTTCGTTGTTTATCTTTCATTGCTACCCATCTGAGAGTATGTCTTTATTATCTGCAGACTGTGAACATGTCGAAGATTTATTGTGTCCAGTTGGATCAGAAAAACAGGTGTGATAAGTGTGCTTTCAACGTTAATGGTGCGAAAAGCAATTATTTCTTTACGCTGCTTTGTTTCAATTGTAGTTCGATCGAGTGGACAACCAATGGTTGTTTGACATCTGTGGAAAGTAATCGAGTCTATTGTAATTGCTCTCGATTATCTCATCAAACGTTGATTTACAACATAACAACAACTCCGGTAGGATGATTTACTCCATTGTCCATGTGATACTTTTTACAACATGTTTTCTTCAAATGAACTTCACATCTAACAAGCTTACGCTCGTCGCCAGGTAACGACAGTGGAAGAAGACAACCGTTACAAAACATGGTCGTACGTCAGTTTTTGTGTCGTGTGTGTGTCGTTCCTTGTAACGCTCATCCTTCATATTATTTGCAGGTAACATCGCTAGCCTTCACTTTCTTTCAAATGAGACGAGCCCCTTTTGTGTGAGCTGTGTTTCTCGTTTCAGTATGGGTAAAGTAGCACTCATCTTTCAAATCAACCTCACCATTTTGATGATAGCTACAGATGCCATCTTTATTTTTGGTATCGGCAGTGAGTGGCAAATCGAAAAGGTAACACATATTGCATAAAGTATACTACCTATGTCGAATAAAGTTAACAATTTTCTCGTTAATTTCTTTCCAGACGCTCTGCAAAGCGCTGACTGTCTTGTTTCATTTTCTGCTGACGTCATTGTTTTCATGGTTTCTCGCGCTCAGCTGGAACTCATACCACCGATTAAGTGATGTAATAAAGCAGACGTACAAAGATCGGACGAATATGTATTTTTTACTTGGGTACGGCTGTCCATGTGTGGTGTCGTTGCTTAGCATGGCGGTCTTCTACGACCGATTTGGTGTCGTCGAAACATTGTAAGTACTTGTTTTGTACTCAAGGGTGGACGACCTACACGCCCCTTCTATTGAACTACACGCCCTTTCATTTGACCTGATATTATTTTATTTAGATGTTGGATTTCTGACACATTAATGGTGTCCATGTTTTTACCGCCCCTCGCAATCCTCATCATTGTAAGTCTCTGCTTTCTTATTTGATGATCGAGTCATGAAAGTGATTGCATGCCTCACTTAGCCATACCTTTTCTATTAGATGAACATCGTGGTTTTGGGGATGGTGATCGGCGTTTATTTCTCTCCACGTGCGAATACTGGCACGGATTCCGGGGCCACCTTCGAAATGGAAAAAGATGAAATATATATGGCGAGGTGAGTTGCCAATATTCTCTTAACACTATCCTTCATGGAAGGTTTTGGGAGGTCTAACCCCCCTACCAAGTGATTTTTCTTAACGACTTCCCATGAAGTTACTATTTGAAGGCATTTCGACTCAAAGCACATATTTTGAACATTTTGAATTTGAGCCCAATTCGTCAGCATTGATCATTGTGCCATGGTACAGTACTTTTTTGCGATTCTTAGAAATATTTTTGGTTTATTGTGCAACTTTTCTTTTATGACTTATGCTACGTTCACACCAACTAAACGAGTTTAACGTGCATTAAACAGTGAAGTAAAGTTTGTTAAATTCTTCAAGTTACCAGTTAAAAGTATTTGAATAAAAACAGCACAAATACTGAAAGAATTTCAAACAAAAACAAAACTAGAAGACTCTTTGCAGATGAACAAAAACTCTCACGAAAACCTTCGACTTCTCGATTACGACTTTCTGTTACAAGCTTTTAGTCTGTCTTAATCCTGCCTGAGGCAGGCTTTTCAGAACTTAGGATAAGCGAGAGGCAGAGGGTTGGCTATTTTGCATGCTTTTGCCAGTTACACTCAACCAATTACAACAAAACTTGGACGAATAAAACTTCAACCTATTCACATTTTACGTTGTCATGTGGCCAAAGATGTGATGACGTCGTCATTTCTCGCTGCGGCGTCAAAAATCGGGTTCTGAAAATCAAAATTGGAATTATTCGCTAGAAATCGGTTAAAGAATTGAATTTGATGTAAAACCCAGGAATTCATATGCAAAATATATCAAATCTAATTGATATTTGTTCAGTCACTAAAAATCCAATACCTTGGTCAAACGATGACGTCATTACTGGATTTTTCTGGTCCTATTGCTTTATCCTACATTACTGGTCCTATTTTCAAAAATTCAAGATAAAGTATTAAAATTTAATGGTAATAGATATTTCTGGAAACCTTGTCAATTGTTTTACAAGACTATATCTTGTGACGGTTTTTTAGTACTTCCTTTGATAAAACGCGGAATATGAAGTGGTGAAAGGACCAAACGAAGTCGTGGGGAAAAGAGAGAGTTAGGCGAAGGATTGGGAAGTCGTTAGTGTTTATATAGGTAGACAGGAGAAAGTACTCCGAATAATTATACTTTCTTCTAAGTTTATTATTCAAGATTATTTCAAGAAATTTTATACTATGCAGGGATACTATTCGTGCATCATCCTTGATGTTGCCATTAGTAACAGTCACGTGGGTGTTTGCAGTTCTGCGCATGATCCATGATAGCTCATCTACGAAATACGTTTTCCTTGTATTCAATATACTTACGGTATGGAATTGTTACATTTCTTAAATACACGTATATTTTCCTCGTCAATTTTTAATTCTTCATATTTTTTTTAGGGTATTGCCCAAATAGTCGGGTTTTGTCTGCTCAACCGACAAGTATGTACCCTCCTACTTCCATGAATTTTATTGACCATTTTATCTTCGAGAGTTTCCATATCTCAAATGTTTATTTTTATAGATGAAGAAACGGCTTCGATGCAATAAGACCGATAAAGACGACTATATTATTGACTCGCCAACACTCGCTAGTCTCAGTTTGAACAAAATGCGAGCCTCCAACAAACATGCTTTCAATAACGAAGGCTTTATGACGTCCCCAAAATTAAAAGTATTTATTCTTATTCCACATGATAGTTATTTATATGTAATAAGAAAAGCATAGAATCTTGAAATTATCATTCTGCAAAACTTCCTATTACATTACGTAACTGACCATGATGACACCATGAACCTATGACAATATGTGCATATGACATCATGAGATTATAACACTATGTATATATGACACCATGAAACCATGACACAATGTACATATGACACCATGAGACTACAATATGTATATATAACATCATGAGACTTCGACACTATGTATATATAACACCATGAATCTACGACATTATGTATATATGATACCATGACACTATTACATTATGTATATATGACACCATGAAACCATGACATATATATGGCACTATGTGCATGCTTTGTGAACACAAAAGTATCATACTATCCTTTCATATTTCTCTCATATGAATTGATTTTTGCTTTTTATTAAGGCAACAGCGTACGACGGCAAAACGTTTACAAATATCGCAAACAATATTCCAACAGAAGTTTTATTCGAAATGCAGGTTTGTTTCAAAATCATATTGCATTACTTATCTTCACTTATCAATCATTACTTATCTTGCATACATTTTCTTGCAGCAACAATGGTACAACAGAAAACCAAACTACTAGCGATGCTCAAAAGGGAGGTAACCACTGTGGAATGTGTCACTTGAGGTTTTCGAATAACCGAAAAAACGAAAAGATTTACAGACAATATTTATTGTTTCTACAAAAGTATATATTAATTAATTAATTTATTTATTTATTGTTTATTATGCAATGTAAAAATCGTTTGAAGGCAAATTGATTTTATGATATCAAATATCTGCACGAGTAAATGTAAATTTATCAACGCAAAGAAATTATGGAGTGTACTATGAAAATTTCGACGATACTTTTCCGTAAGAGTTGACGTAACGTCCCTTGCCAGCAGAGACAAAACATAACGACAGTAAGATATTCCTGCAACCTCTTATGGGCTTGTTTTGAAAAAGATTTCACAATGGGATGAATTTTTTTCATGTATGCTGAGAAAGTAGCTTCCGTTTCTATAAAGTAGATAAACAAAACTTTCGGAAAATGTATAGGATTTTACTGAATATTACTATGCTTCTCGTGGAAACGGGATCCAATTCTATTTTTAGGCGTATCTCATATGTCGGACGGACAAAAAAAATTTAATATAGTGTTCCGAAAACCATATTATTTCACACGCTAACATTGGTGATAAAAATATTCCTCCCTATCCATTAAATCAAGAGTATAAAATCATTTGTATCTGGTTTGCAGCTCTATAGAAAATGGTTCAAAGTTTGGAAATGTCCATCCCACATAATTACAGGGGTAAAAGTTTTTATAATATTGCTCACAGTGAAACAAAGTTAATTTTTTTAACAGCCAGGAGAAAGGTTTTCTTTTGTCCATCCGACATATTCCCGTCCGATGTAAAACGAAATTGCCTTTATTATGATCGATATTCAGTGTGGAACTTAAAGATACTTTACTTTTTATTATTGTGCTATGATTTTTCAGCCTTTCATGAAAACTGAACAGAATTCTCCCCCAGGTATACAACTGACCCTGATATTTAAGACCACTTCTGTGAAGATCTGGCTTCAGAAAACTGCATTTCTTGTAAGCATGCCTAAGTTCTTGATGGATCAGAATGGCCACAATACCCATTGAATAAAATATGGTTCCATATCAATTTTTTTTCAACATTCATAATACAAGATTCAATATATTTCAAATATGTCGGACGGACAATTTAATTAGTTATCTTCGTTTCATACATGTCTTGCTCTAAAATGCCTGTATGTGTGTACTCTTTTATGGCAGTTGTAGAGGTCTCAATGGTTTTTATGTGAAAAGTCAAATTTTTCCCTGATCAAAACGTATCTACGTAAACTCAGCAGTCAAATAGCATTTGTTATTGCAACAATTTTATGTCGGACGGACAAAACTGTTTTGTATCGCATTTTCAGCAAACTAAAAAAATATTTGCTCAAAATATTAAAATATGTTGAAATGGTACTGCATATAAAGTTTCGACAAAAGCCTCCATGTTTTCTTGAAGTTCACAATTTTGTCCATCCGACATTTCCGTCCGACACAATGACAACTGGCCTTTAAATCTCCCACTGAATTGTTTTTTCTTGACTATAATCTGTTAGCCACCACTTTTTGAGTCAATAATAGATTTGTTTATCAAATTAGAAAGCTTTTTTTATGATTTTTTT
>JANSTP010209768.1:0-11601 GCA_025330745.1 Cladonema radiatum | reverse complement strand
CCAAATTTCCAAAATAATTTACTCGCTTTGAAAACCCTCTATTGCCTCTTAAGTATAATTTTTAATTTTATAACGATGCGAACCTCAGTCTTTAAGGAACGTGAAATTACACTTTTTCTCGAATATATTAAATAAAATCACCAAACATTTAAGGTAAATATAGGAACCCTATAAGTGAGAATCTTAATATCTGAGAATGAGAATCTTAGTATTTATACTCTGAAGAAGGATTTGGGTGAAAAATTTATGATTCATTCAGCAACTGTCTCACTAAACACAGAGAACTCCAGTCCAAGCAACTTTGTCTCTTGTACAATATAACTTAGCATGTCAATCTGACATCAATTGAAACTATTTCCATCGAAGTACAAACAAAAAAGCGTCAAGATGTTTATTTTTAAGAAAAACGATGAAAACCACAAAATGAGTATATTCATTACAAAACACAGAACACACGCAGAGTTTCTAATTAAACTTATGATAACACTTCAATGAGTAAATAAACAATTAAGTCACTGAAAAAAATATGGAACCAAATTCTACATAGTCGACGTACACTGTAATTAATGAAAGGACTGTGTAGGATGTGCTGAAAAAATCAAGTAGATTCAATCTGCTGAATGAATTCACAAATACTGGCCTTTCTTACAAAAATGTTTCAATTAATGTTACTTCGACATTTTATTACAATCTAAATAGAGCTTCTTACTAAAATAGTGAAGCTGCATTCGATTGCTCTATATATCTACCATTTGCAAAATAGTGAAGCTGCATTCGATTGCTCTATATATCTACCATTTGCAAAATTCAAGTAACAATTAGATTCTTTTTCTTTTTCTAATAAATTACCTTTGCATTAATTTATAGCCCTTTGTAGAGGTACCTACAAATTCCAGTTTTCAACCAACTTGAAATACAACGAGAAATTGGTGCCTGTTTTTTCATAGCACACCCTATCAGCATAAGATAAAAATAAAGATATACCAGGTCCGAAGATACTCGTTACGCCACATTCATAGAGAAATTCATAATCTTGAGGTGGTATGACGCCCCCACACACCACTATGATATCGCTGAAAAAATCCCATAAAAAGCCCATCACAGTAATTTAGTTTCAAAGGATGTTTATGAAAAAATTTGACTTTGAAAAAAAATTTTATTTACCCTCTTTCTAATTCATTGAGTGCGTTTATAAGGTCTGGGACGAGTGTTTTATGACCAGCAGCCTGGGTACTAACTCCTACAGCATGGACATCGGCATCAACAGCTTGTTGGGCCACTTCTTTAGGTGTCTGAAAGGTGAACAAATATAAAGATGAACATTTCGAAATAGTGTTGACTAAAAAAAGTGAGAAATTTCTAAAGTAATGAGAGGAAATTCATATTTCGAAGACTTGTCTAGAATGTCTTTACTGCAAAATTTATGGAAACTTCTCTTCAAGATTTGCCAACTTCAAGCAAGTGGCTTTTTATTTCTCTCGTGCAGTAAAAAGTTTCGTAACACCACAAGAGTGTTCTTTCTTAGTCTACTTACTTAACAGAACTTTCTGTGAAACCCTAATAAAATTTGTAAGTGTACAGGTGCAGGAAATTAGAGAGTGTTTCTTGAAAATCTCTGTGCTCGTAAACAGATCGACAGGGATAAAAACTTTTTCTCATGTACGTCTTCAGATAAAAAAAACAACATTAAAAAAACGCTTGTCACTTTTTTTTATGTTATCAGTCAAAAGCTTCTCGTCAGCTTATTAAAGGTACAAAGTCCAAAAGAAGAAATATACAGCACCCACTTACATGATATGTCAACAGTATATGAGATTTTATTACATTTGACTGGTTTTTGTTATTAAGGTCATCCAAAACTTGCAGGGAAAGCATACATATTACGAATCAAATCAAAACTCTAACACTTGATTAGATTTGAATTTTATAAGGAAATAAAAACGTTAAAAGGATAAACATTTCATATTGATGAAACTGTCTAATATAAGCAATGTGGTTTACAAATGTCTAATATGAGCAATGTGGTTTATAAATGTCTAATATGAGCAATGTGGTTTCTGTCTAATATGAGCAATGTGGTTTATAAATGTCTAATATGTGCAATGTGGTTTATTATAACTGTCCTTCTAACAAAATTGAAACCTAATCACAAATTACTTACATTTGAAGCCATGTAAACAAGCAGAAAAAAAAAACATAACGTTTGAAAGTAAGGGTCTTTGTCAGGTATGGGAAACAGGGACATTTCGAAATGCACTGTTTTAGGTCATGTTAATTTTACAGACATGGTAACTTTCACTACCTCGTTACTAAGTCAAAGTATGAAAATTCAAAAATGCAAGTATAATTTCGAATTGAGACGAATTTTGACACCCATTCTCTTTGAATCAATGAAACTTTACAGATAAGACTTTACAATAACAAAATATTTCTTAGTAGCTAAAACTATTTTATCCAAAACTACTAAACCACAATTTCTTAAAATGACTTTTGGGATATTTATATCATTAATATCGAATCATTATGAAGTGCAATTTTCTGCAAAGACAACCCAATTATTTCTGTTAAACCAGGGCTTCAAAGAAATATACGAAACTTTGAAAGTTTAAAAAAATTTAAAAAAGTAAGGTGCAAAATCCTAAAATCATCCTTGAACTACTGCCGGAGTTAATGTTGATTAATTATAATGCAGTTTTCATTCATTGACCCAAAATAATATTGCTCAACATATAAGGTCTAACCATGCAGTTATCCTAGAATTAGAAATGGCAGCAGTGGGATGGGTGGCAATAGTGCCCCCCTCTCTCTCTCATTTGTCAACTTGAGACGCGTCTCTTTTTTTCTTTTTCTTTTTCTTTTGTCGATAAAAGATGTCGAGTAATTTATAAACATCGTTCCTAACTTGAAAGATATCTTACCTGAAATAAAGGACCCACATCTACATCAAAGCCTAAATCAGAGAATCCAGTTGCAATTACTTTTGCACCTCTATCATGGCCATCTTGACCCATTTTTGCAACCAAGATACGGGGTCGTCGACCAAACTCTTCTTGGAATTTCTAGAAAGTAATTTCGCTGGTGGTTACACTCAAAAATTTTTATTATAATACAATTTAATGAAACAAAAAACAAAAACATATTTGAAGCCTTAGACCTTCAATGCTTTAGCAAAAAACAAGCGAAGTAATTAACAGATAAACACATTGTTTCATACTGTATCTTGAACCCCATCTTTCTAGCTGAACCCTCATACTTCTGTGTTAATTGGGGGGGGGGGGGTGTCACTATTTCTAAATAAATTTTTACCTCCATCTTTCTAGTGCAGATTTTGATCTCAAGTTATCAAAGAAATAAAATATATCATAAAACAAAGTGGAAGGCCGAGGCCATCCACTAACAAAATATTCTTAAAACAATTCTCATTTCTGAACATTCATGAACAGAAGAAAAGAAAAAACTTATGTCAATAAAAAAACTTACTTCAATATTTTTGAATACAACAGATATTTCATCATCTGTTCCAAATTCCGATTTATAAGCCCCACTCACCATCCGGTCAACTGCCACATGTCTTTTGAACACTTTTTCCATCGCATCAGAGATCTCACCAACAGAACATCGCGCCCTTGAAGCCTGTGATTCATTGCAGGTATTTTCATGGGTTTGCGTGAAAACAGTATTTTGTGAATAATTATTGCTTTAGATTTTTTTGGAAAAATATTCAAAAAGTTTAAACAATAAAAGGTCTGTTGGGGAAAATGAATATTATTACAAAAAAAGGACAACCTCATCAATTTCAAGATGGCAAGTGACTTCCAAATCAAAACACACAAGAGAATGATCGCTAATATACTAAAATTGCTTTTGCCCAAGTTATAAAAACGTTTGATCAAAACTAGCTTCTTAGAGCCAGATTTAAAACTTATTATGTGAAAAAAAGGAGGTAAATTTCAAATTAAAAAGCCCTCTTAAACGAAGACCCTTAATGGAAACGGGCACACAGGGCAGAATTATTATAAGCAAAAAAAATTCTCAAAAAAAGAAATGATACTATAGAAAAAAAAGCTACATTTCATCAAGTATATTATTTATTAATATATACAATAAAAGAATGAGAAAACGTCCATACCTTGATAGCTAAATCAAGGAGGTTCCCCTCTCCTGATGAACAACATTTTGTAATTTCATTAAGTGCTTCCTCTGCCTACAACATAAAACAGCAGAATACAAATATGAAATAACCTCTAATAAATCTCTTGCTTCCATTGCACTCATCAGATTATCAATGTTTATAAAGAAACTCTACATCAGTCTTTTATGATGAGCTTGTAATCTAATAACATATTCATCCATTTCAAAAACATTTAACTGTCATCGTGTCAGTTTTTTCAAAGCCCATTAGCCCATTATTATTCATAGTGAATATCACTGTGTATAAATTAGCGATGACAACTCAATTTGACAACGTGATCAGTCATAAAGAACTATACGGCACCAATTTCACAAATATTTGGGTGTGGTCACTTGTACAGACAAGTAATAGATTTTCTTTACAGATTGACAAGTTTTTCCAACTTACTACGCTATTTTTAAATTTCCACAGATATATTTCTAAAGTGTTTATGTCATGCGAAGCGTTTAAAAGAAAATAAGAAGAAACTAAAAACATGAACAATCTTGATATCTACGGACATGTCTCTTTTAACCTTATTCTGAAAAGAATTTACCTGAGACATACAGTGGACAAAATATTTACAACAAAAATAACAGCAAGGTTGGTAAAATGTGCAATAAGTTATTTTGTCTCTTTGACTTAGGCTAACCACACATTGAGCAAGGTAGAGTAACCCATTAACAGGCCTGCAAAGCAATCGTCAGTAGGAACCTTAAAAGACATCAACAATCTCGAGTTTGTTTGAAATTGGTTACCTGAATCACAGTAGCTTTACCATTACATATATAATAGATTAATATTTATTACTAAATAACAATATTCTTCAGCATGATCAGGCCATATTAAGATATTTTACCAAAGTATGAACTCCTCCCCCCTTCCTACAGGGGGGATAGGTTTTCTGAAAAATGACCTTATTGGGGGGGGAGGGGATAAAAATTTTTGCTTAAAATTGGGAGGTATATGAACACTGGGGGGATCCCTTATTACTGGGGGGGTAGGTGTTGAAATCAGCCTTTAAATTACTTCAAAATTTGGTGGTTTGACTGAAAAATGTCAACAAATATCATTGATCACTACTATTAGAATAGTTTCCATTATTTTCATCACTTTTAATGGTCAAAATGCCTTTTCAAATTGATTTAGTTTTTCATAGATTCTTATTTGAATTTTAATCAAAATGCAAGGGGGACCACGCTTTAAGAAAAATGGGGGGCTTAAAACTAATGGGGGGATGCTAAAAAATGGGGGGGGGGTGAATACTCTCCACACACTATGTTTACTCCTGAAAAGGTATTTGAAACAAAGAAGTACATCATATGAAATTTTCCTTTTAAACTAACCTTGGCTTCATCTCTTGAATCACGTACTGCTTTCAGTTTCGATATCTGAAGAGAAAGGATGACATCGCGTAACTAAAAATTCAAGAGTCAAATAGAAAACATAAATACAACTTTACTAACCTGACTTTCCCTAACTTTCGTGTTATCAACCACTAATACATCTACTTGTTCTTCCTGTTCCAATCTGTATTTATTCACACCGACTATGGTTTCTATAACAGTAATTTTATTGGGAATAAGCTAGATGGGGTTGTACCAAAACCTACATTGTTTTATTCCAAACAGGATACCAAAAGGAAAACTATATCCAAATTGATATTCTCTTAAAATATTAAATTTTTGTCTTAATTTTGTTCTCTCTAAAGAACTCTTTTCATACAGAAACATGCTCCTTTTCATAAATTATCTATATTGAATTGCAGACCCATATTGATTTTTACTACATATACAGCAGCTAAGAAATATAAAAGACACTGGTTTGTGAGTGAAAAAATGTGACAAAGGAACAAAGAAATTTGTCTCATATTTACGAGGAACTCAAAAATGGTATTTTCAGATTGCCTTCTTGTATATCTTTGGAAATCTAAAAACCTGCTGATCCTCTTCCCGCAGTAATAAGGCAAACAATACTGCATAAAACTAACATAATGAAGACCATACCCTGTCCAGAGTCGATTCTAGCTTGTCTCTTGGCAGCGCTTTCTTCAATTCGAAGCTTCGGCATACCTGAAGCCACAGCACTTGCCATGCCACCCAATTCTTCGACCTAAACCTTTCCAGAGAGATATGTCACAAACATAATTAAACACACTTACAAAAATCAGTTTCTTGAAGGGATTCCACGATCAAAATAAAAGTCAGGTTCTTCAGAAAGACCATAAAAAATGATCAACACCACTTTTTATCTTATCTCAATACAAATTTTCATTCTCAAGATATCTGAGCTTAAAAGTGCACTGTCATGGTTGGGTTTTTTCCTTGATTCTCACCACATACAAGTCCTTTTTTAGAGAGTTAGGGCAGCGTCTGATCTTAAGTAAAAGTGCAAAACATGACAGACAAAACTGATCTGTTTCAGGGTTTTGTCAACTTTTTAAGAAAAAAAAGCATAAAAATAGAAAACATTGGGCAAGGCAGCATCCGCTTTTTCCTGAAACTCTGTTCTTTTTGTGATACATACAAAGGCATTTTTGTGGATCATTATTTTTAATCTAAAAATAACAAAGACGTTATTTTTATAATTGTCAGCTTTTTTCTGATTGGTTAAATACTCATTTAACCCTATTTGACTCTAGGTGTTGAGGGGGGTTATTCCACCCAGAGGAGGGGTAAATTTACCATCCCCTACTTTTCTCAAGAACCAAACATCGTCTGAACTTGAAACTTTGCACAATAGTAGACCCTTATAACTACTTTTCAAAAACGAACAAAAATTGACCTGCCGTGGTGGCCATATCGATGACGTCATCACTGATTTTTTTCCGGAGGGACGATTTTCTTTATTTTGATATGTATTAAATTAGTAAAGGCTGTTTTTGGCAACATTCTTGCAACGACAGGCATTTTTTTTTTCAAGAAGTAAATTAGCTACTATTCAGCATAATATGAGTAATGGTGGGGCCTGGAACCAACGTCACAGTATTTTGTAGATTTGGGGCTACAGGGCAGATACTTCCTACTCCATATCTAGATAAGTAAAAGCACAAGAAAGAAATTTCTTTGCATGGCAGTAAACCAACATAAAACAATTACAAAAATAAATTTGATGACGCTATCATTCAATTATTTTCGGGCTCCACAACCTTGAAAATGAGTAAAAAATGGGAAAAATCGAGCTTTTTGACAGCTCCCAAAATCTAATTTCATCTGTTTTTGCACTAAACCTTTGCAGAAACTTTCAAATTGTTGAAAAAAACCAAAAAAACCATATCTTGGATGCAAAAAATTAAATTGGACCCTTTTTTAACGATGAAACTTAAAGCACTAATATCAGATGTCCTGAAAGTGAGTCTTTGTTAACATGAAATTCTTCCTAATAATGAATTTATGCATGCGTTTTATTCGAGAATAACGCTGGTCTGATATTGGCGCTTTAACATGAATTTTCAATTCGGAATCCCTTTAAATTTCTCACTCACACTGTCTAATAACATTTTAGAAAAATGAAATTCAAAATATGAGTTATAGATGAAAAATTTAGACTCAATGATCCATGGAAATATGAAATGGGGGTGAAAAAGAGTAGCTTAACAACAACTTGATTTTTGCTTGATAATTCCTATAAATAGGATAATTCCTATAATAGACTATAAATTGGATAGAAATGCTGTCTCATTATCCGAAAATGTTGCTTTCTTATATAAATTTTTTTTGAGAAGTAAAAGGTTTTTTGGCCAGAATTGAAGGTTTGAACCCTGATGTACCTTTGCTCAAATCATAGAATCCACTAATTATCTAAACCTCATTTCAAGAAAATAAACATCAAAAAGGAAATCAATAATTAGTACCTCATCAATAACTTCTTTTGCTTTATTATAAATATCTTCTGTCAGACTTTCCATCATGTATGAGCCACCCCATGGATCAGCAATCTAAATTTTGAAACAACAGGACTCCACAATAAAAAAATACAGAATTGAACAAAACATCTAAAAAATTAAGATCCTTTCAGACAGGACAGGAGAACTAAAACGAATACTGAGACTCTTGGGAAAATAATAAATGGGTATTGAAAACAGTGACAAAAAACTTGATTTTTAAGAATTCTAACATCCACTAAAGACATACTGTCAATGCCAAGGAAGTGAAAAAAAAGAGTGAAAAAATTTCGAACATTAGGAATCCCTGATTCTTCTTGTAATATTATCTGAGTGTTCCTAGCAATTCTTGAGCTGAACACAGATGGTAGTGCTAACGCCTCGTCAAATGAATTTGTATGTAAAGATTGTGTCCCTCCAAACACTGCTGCCATTGCTTCAATTGTTGTTCGGATAATATTGTTATATGGATCCTAGGAGAATGAAAAGCAATATAGTAGATGGGTTTTGAGGATTTAAGTTAAGTTAGTGTCAACTGTTGGCTGTTGAAACTTGTACCAATATTTTAGCAAGAAAAATTTTAAGGTACTGAAATAATGCCATGCCACTCATATGCTGATAATTGGACTGACAAATAGTAAGGAAAACTACTACAACCATCCTAGAATACTAATGTCAGTACAAACATTACTAACTGGTCTATGAGTAAGCAGTTAAAGCATAAAGTGTTCCAAAAGACTAGACACATCAATAATTAATTACGCATCAGGAAAAATAATGGGCCACGACTTTTTTAATGAACAAATGAAAATATATTAGCAAGTTCTTGAGGGCTATTCTTGTATCACACTATTGTATCGTACTATTTTTGCTAGCTCACTGGAACATGCGAACTAAATAGCCATAATAAGTCCAAATATTAACATGCTAAGTAAGAGCAGCAAACATGCATTAACTATAGTCATTAAAGAAATAGTTTCTGTGATAAATTTGCTTCACCAAGGAACAAAATTAGGTGAACAACGAGAATATCAACAATACTTTGCATACCTGTTCAGTTAATGACCATCCCGACGTTTGCGAATGTGTACGAAGTAATAATGATTTTTCATTTTTAGGATTAAATTTTTCTTTTATATAATGTGCCCATAATCTTCTAGCTGCTCGGAATTTTGCAATTTCCATGTAGAAATTCATTCCTACTCCCCAGAAAAATGAAAGCCTTGGGGCAAATTTGTCAATATCCATGCCAGCTTTCAAACCTTGAGGGAAAAAATATAGAATTCTTAATAACATAATATTTAAAAACCTACAAGGAAAACTCATTCAAGCGCTGACAATTCAAATTTAAAAAAACAAAAAGTATTATCATTGCCCTTACAAATATATAGCAAAAATTCACATACACTTGAACCTTCTTTGAATGATAGAAGCCTGTCTTTTTGAGCATTTCAAAAAATCCTTTTCACTATTTTCTTAATCCAAAAAGTTATGGTAAAATCGGTCTATAACAGCCATGCAACGGAGTAAAAAAATAGTGACTTTTATAGACAGGTGGGCTTTATAAACAGCTTCATTTCTACTGAAAACTATTTCTGTAGAGCAAATTTATCTGCCACTTAACACAGATCATTGTAGTGGAGAGGTAACCATTAACACAAGTGTCTCTGTGTGCAATTAACCAAAATCAATGATTTCAATTAACCAGGAAAAAATAATTTTTCAATGATTTTCATGTTCAGAAAATAAATCTGTTTTGACTTAGGTTATCTGTACCTGTTTTGCAATATTCGAGACCGTCGGCAATTGTGAATGCCATTTCCAATACAGCATCAGCACCGGCTTCTTGCATATGATATCCAGATATTGATATGCTATTATATTTGGGCATAAACTAAAACATAATGCAATTAAGCATATAAACATGAAAAAAATTTGTGAGGTAACAAAATCATCTAACACAATGAGTAAAGTGTAGGATGTTTGTGTAAAGGAATATCAGAGAAAATGAAGGTTTTCCATTTATAATGCAGAAGGTAGCTAATGAATAAAAGTTTATCTTTACAACAAATTGTCTAGCTAGCAAGAAAGGGTTTAACATACATTTTTTAGGAATTAAATACACTGTCCTTTAAAATGTATATAGCAAAAAATTTTATAATCAAATATCTAATAGCAAATCTGCAAGGAATAATAAGCCTGAAAATGTAAAGAATGGAGTCATTGTTATCACTTCTCACACAAAATACATTGGTTAGTAAGAAAAATATAAATCAGGCCTTGTCATTAGAGGAGAATAATCACTCTTACTCTCCTCAACACACTCCTCAGTTAAGTTTCCGAGAGTAGCCAGCCACTAACCTAAAATCTTAAAAACACAAAAAGCACCAACCTGAAACATACATAAAATGTGCAAATCACTACTCTTTATTTTATTGAACAGGAGTATTACTTGACCACTCCACTAGCGGTCTTTAAACTGCTAAGCTTGTAAATGCAAAGCATAATATTATGATATAGAGGAAGACATTTACCTTTGAGGTGTGTGAAAAAATATCTCCGATGATCTTCATGGATGGTTCTGGTGGGTATATATAAGTATTTCTGACCATGAATTCTTTCAAGATATCATTTTGAATAGTACCGCTAAGCTTGTCAGGTGACACACCCTGAGTAAAGATAAGCAAGACAAGATTTAAGATAACAAATGTGTTGCCGAAGGAAAAATGTAATGATAGCAGCAACCATAAACCTTTCAACCTCAAAGTACAACAGAGTTTCAAGCTTGTCTGTTTCGTAAAAGGTTGTTTACACGTATATTTTCACTCAAGAGTAAAATTTACTCCTACATGAAAATCTAATCGGGTATAATTTTACATGCTGCTTATATGAGCTGTTGCCTCCACAGTGAAAAAAATTTAATCTAACTCCGTAGTGAAATACAACTTCAGAATTTCTTATTTCATTGCACATTTCCTGCATGATATCATGATTTCAAACCACAGTGAAAATATTTTTCTGTTTACACGAGAAGATCATTCTCAACTATAACCTTGGCGGAATTTCCTTGAGGTGTTTCAGATCTAAGTGAAATAACTCTGGAGTGAAATTTCACCCCCAGTTATTAGGTGTAAATACATAAAGCAATGTCTTAGAAAACCTAAGTGAATTCACTCCAGAGTGAGTTTCACTCTGGAGTGAAAACTTGTGTGTAAACGGCCTCTAAGTTGCATAGGATAATCTTTACATATAGCGATTACAAATGGTCAATATAAACATTAATGCACAGTTGTCTCTAAACTTTTCTTCCAAAGCAAAATACAGTACAAAAACCACCAAACCAAAATAAATAGGCGCAAGATAACAAAAGTGGCAACAGAAGTGAAAAGGGGGAATTCATGCCAATTCAGACTTAATCCAAATTTTAAAGAATGCCAAACTGGACAGTAAAGAATGGTGTTCTTTCTCAATCTTTTGCCATCCAAACTGGCATTCTTTCCTTTTCACACCATCCATAGTATGCCATTCTTTAATTTGCACACCATCC
>JANSTP010209657.1:0-11601 GCA_025330745.1 Cladonema radiatum | reverse complement strand
TTATTTCTTTACAATAATTTCTTCTATTTGTTCTAACAGTGCCACATAAATGGGTAGAGTTTTCAAGTAAAAATGTAGCTAAAGATGGGCTTGTATAAAAGTTGTCAGTAAATAGGATGTGTCCTTTGTTCAGGAACTTTTCCATCAAGACGACAGGAATTCGTTCGGTCGTCGGCATATCGCTGTGTTGATCATCGTCATGAAACATACCCTTTCTGCAATATACAAGCAGGTCAAGTGTGATACCTTCAGATGTTGTAAGTTCGTATAGCCTAATACCAAAACGGGTACTCTTAGTGCATATAAACTGTTTAAAATGTAACCTGCCCTTATACAGAACTAAGGATTCATCCACACTCAAAAAATTTACTGGGGTAGTAGACATTTCGACTGCCGTCGCGAATCATTTCTAGAAAGGGTCGTATTTTGTAGAGGCGATCTCGATTTTCATCTTGAACATTGTAGTTTGGATCATTGTTATGGTTGAAATGCATAAATTTGAGAATATGAAAAAATCTGGAGTCTGGAGTCCAATACAGATCATCCGTCGACCAATAATCTCGGAGTTGAGGTTTATGAACTAAACCCATCAAAATCAACAAGCCAAGAAATTTTTTCATTTCAGTAACTGAAACATCAACCCAATGTCTTACATAATTGTTGTTTACTTTTTCTGGGTTGTTTTCAATGAAATCTTTGGCAAAGCGATTCGTTTCATAAACAATAAGCTGCATTATGTTGTCAGTTAAATATAGTTCAAAAAAGTCTAACACAGTAGCATTATCTCTCATTCTTGTTTTAAGCCCTTCTTCTTCGTTAAATGGAAAACAATTCGATTCTCTGATCTCATTGACTACCTCAGATTCACAGGCTTCCCACTGCCATTGTTGTGGTGTAGCTGTATCATTTTCAACAGACTCTTCTCCTGACGCAATATTTTCTGCTGGCTGTTGTTCGTCATCTTTGTTTTGACCTTCTGTTGCAGAAGATTCATTACTATCATTAATGTTGTCCAGACTAGACTGCTAACTGTTTGTTTCTGAATCTATTTGAATACGAGTAGCAACAGTGGTATTTTTTCTACCATGAGTTCTCATACCTCTTCCTCCTGAGTTATTCCTGCAACTGCCTCGTACTCTCAGTCCTCTTCTTTTCTTTGGTGCAGGTGCAGAAGGAACATCTAATTGTGGATCAATCTGGAATTGGACTGTTCCATCTTCGTTGCTAGCTACATTTGGTTGTTTTTCAACAAGTATTTCAACATGTTCATCAATGTTACCTGATAAAGCTTCTACTAATTGTTTGGCATTATGATTTGGTTTGTTTGTATTTTGAGTCAAACCTAACACTCTTGTGGGTATTCTTTCGATAGGTTCCAACTCATAATCACAGTCACTTTGTGAAGATGCGTTTGAATCATCATTTAAACAATATTCATTATCACTATCATCATCCCCATCAGCTAAAACAAACTCTAAGATTTCATCCATCTGGGTTAAATTTTTTCTTTGTTAAATTTGAAGTCAGAATTTTTCAAAAACTAAAAACGTCATACCTCTGTAACCAGAAAAGATTTTTACATGCCGTTTTTTTTGTGTGTGTTTTGTAATTCTATCGAGTTTGGTGTAATTTGCAGAACCGAATCGTATCATCGCCAGAAAAGACAGGAAAATGAGCCGTTTGCAGGACCTGCCCAGCGGGTCCGTCGGACTTTAGGGTATCCTAAAAAACCCGCTGAGCGGGTCCGTTGGACTCAAAGGGTTAAAAACATCAAGGAAAGCTGTAAGGCGGCTGCAGCAATGCCCTCAAATAAAATTATATGGATTGCTTTTTTTTGTTTGTTTGCTTTTGGCAATTTGTTGTTCTTTTTTATCATTTCTTGGAAATTTTGCAATAAATTTTTTCTTGAAGATAATGCAATAATTAAAAATCAATTTTTAAATCATATGTTCTATTAGTAGAAAACATAGATTTATTAAAGAATCTACTTACAGAATTCAAAAATATTTTCTCTGTCTTAAGATCAAAGTTTTTGATAGCAATGATAAAAGTTACTTGGATGTCATCCCTATGCAACCAATATTTTAGAAAATAACAAATTTGATTCCTAAAAATCAAGAAAAGATTGTTTTCTAAAATTTTCAACAAAACTTTATTGGCACTTGTTGGAAAAAATTCCATTTCATTTTTGTCTGGAATATATCTAAAACACTAGTTCTAGGCTCTACTTAGATTCACAAGTGCCAACTAAATCTAAAAAATGGCATTTTCTTGGTAGTTGAAGCAAATATTTCTAAAATTATAGACATTCAAGCTAGCTAAGAGCAAGGATATTATCATCCAAATATTTTCTCATCTTCAGTTATTGCTATGTCCGCAAGAAATGATAAAGGGTAGGGTACTCAAGAGTTTGAATTTTCAAAATAAATTTATCAACTTTCTGGAAGAACATATGAAAATGAGGACCCTGTGAAAGTTTTTTGATACAAAAATATACAATTGCTGAGATAATTATAGTTTTTGTATGCCATTAATTTTGAATTTAGGTGTACCAAAGAAAACCTTTAAGCTAAAGATCTCATGCAGGAGAGCATATTTGTTGATTCTATGTAAACATTATTAGATAATGAAATGAGTTCTTTTGTTTCAGTTTAAGTTGTTTTACATCTAGGATGCAAGACCTACTGTTTTCATTCTAGTGTTATACAATTTCTAAGAATGATATTTTGGGTTTTGAAATTGAATTTAGTGTTTAAAACTTTTTTAAGAGAAATTATACTGAAAGAAAGATGGTACCAGATTGCATGAAAAATTTTATTCTATAAATGTCTTTATTCTCTGAAATTTAAAACAAGAAATCAATATTTTGCTAAGAATGCCAAAGCTTTCAATTCTCAATAATAATCAATTATAAACAATTAGTTCTCTATTTATTAGTTTTTCTTAATTTTCAGCTGAGATTTTTCCTTATTTTTTAGAGACTCTGTTCAAGGTATACTCCACAAGGAAGATTTGTCAAAAGAGTACAAATTTGTTGTGCTTTTGTTTTTATGGTTTTTTGAAAGATTATTTGTTATTTCCCCCTCAATTGCAGCCAATAAATCTATAAAATATGACATATATTAAAAAGAAACTATTTGGCAAAGCAATTTAGTTTGTTTTATCATTTATAATTAGTTTTTGAATTTATTGGAGAATTGGAAAATAACCAGAAAATACAAACAACTGTCTTTTAATTATTTTTATTTAATTGTTCTTTTGTTCAAGCAGCTAGAACGAATAGAGAGCCAACTCTTGATCCTTCGAGTGAAGTCGAACCTAGTCCAGTGAAACCTGTATAAGACTGTATTAGATGACCACATGAGGGACCATAGAAAAGTGGTCTTCTTAGACATGTCTTCTTATACAGGTTGAAAACAACAGAGAATGCCATTTCGGACCAAGAATGAGTGGTGTTTTTAGATAGGTGGTCTTCTTATAGAGGTGGTGGTTTTAGTAGGTTTCGCTTCATAGCAACTATTTTTCAAAATTGAGTATCAATGGAAACTAAGACCATGTTTTGAATATTATTTTGAAACAAAAATACCTTATAAAAGAAATGAAAACAGCAATATCACAATAATAACGTCAAAAAAGCTATTTTTTGAAGAAAATCAAAGGGGAACTGAAGTTTGGAAAAAAAATTGGGTTTTGTTTCTAAATCATGTCTCTGACCCTGAAATTTTTTAGAACTATAGTTGTAATGGTATCTTGGGCACTACTTTATGAAATACTAGCGATATGAAATACTAGTGATATCATACTAGCGATATCCAAACCATAAAGATAGGGTGAATTCTAAATAAATTGCAATTACCGATGCAAATCTTGATCATAAAATAATATTTTTTGTATTTTCTAATAAACATTGACCTGCCTTTTATATCTCAATGATTCTCTTGAGGTGAGAAATAAATGTCTGCTTAATTCACTCACTTTTTCTTAGATTTTCTTAGATAAATTATCACCTGTATGGCATCGTAATTTACGAATTTTTGAAAACTGTTTTCGCTAATAAAAGCATATATACTTGATCATATGAGACAAAATAACATCGTTGGTTTTGAAATGATGTCCTCTTTCAAATGAGGCAATAAAAAGGTATAAAAGGTTTTTTCTGACCTCAGTTCCCCTTTAAGGATTTACATCAATATCTCAAATGAGTCCCTGTGTTTAAAATTCTTTAGGAGTGTAGACTACAAGAGACAGATTGTGTACATTTTTTTCTTGAAATAATAAGCATTTTAGCAGTTTTTTTACTAATTTGCAGCACTTTCACTAATTGTTTTTGCCATACTAATAAGTGAAAACGAAATTAGATCTCTGGCTTCAATTTTAGTGGAATGTTAACTCTCTAGCTCGTTTGTCAAACCCAGTGGTTCAATATTGATTAATATTTTCTATTGTTTCAAATTTTATTTTACATACTACTAAATAGAAGTTAAATCCACAATTAAAAGGTTGTTTTTTTGTCTCAATAGTGTAATATGCCTTTAGTTATTTGCTCCCTGTATGTTTGTTAACTTTACATTTAGTAACTGTTTTTAGAAATATCGTATTAATATAACGGAGAAAATGATTTCAATTCTCTAGTATAGATATCAAATATTCACTGGATATATTAAGAAATGACTGTTAAAGGTAATTGCTTCGAAGTTCCCTTTAGTTTTTATTTTTTTAGTGTAATTTCGCTGTAAGTGGGATCAAGCTCCTGCCAACAGCAAACACTAATTAAAAAAAAGCTTGCGTCAAGGGAGAGGAAAAATATCATTTTTTATATCATTCCAATTTGTGTTTTGGTTTCCACATTTTCTGAATTTTTTGGCAACTTCTAAAATGCTGAGTCATTTTTTCTAAGGAAACCCCATCTCGATTTATTTTTAGCAAGGAGTGGTAATAAATATTTGCACATTGCTAGGACAACTTTTGTTATGCACGTTAAGTCATAGGTCATAAATAAAAACAGATCCTATTGGCGTAATCTGCAACACCAGCCCTCCCCATTTTCTTCTTAAGAACATCTTAAGAACATAAAATTGGATTCAGATGAAGTAAACATCTCTTCATAGTTTTATCCTTCTCATATGAACCTAATTTCTATTTCAATTTTCGGGGAAGGTTAAATGACAGACTCATTTTCTAATAGGCCTAAGTTAGATTAAAAGCATTCTTTTAGAACTTTGGAGCGTATTCTCTAATATTACTGGATTTTGCATTTCTTGGAAAAATTAATGACATATAATCAATAAGATTTCTTCACTTCTCTGTACAATGTATCTTGTTTTTTGTTACAGATCATGGAATTGCTGCAAGACATTGTGAAAAAATTGAAAGAATCGAATTGTAATTGGATTAATCTTGCCAAATTAATTGGTATTAAAGAAAATGACATTGAGCAAATTAAAAGCACGAATAATGAGATTGAAGAATTTGTAGCTTCACTAACAAGCAGTTTTTGGAAAAGAATTTTTCATTATGCTGATGTCCCATGGATTAATAATGATAAAGTTTATGCAGATATTACAAAATTTGATAAAAGTGAGTCTTGGTTTTTATTTTTATAAAATAAGTACATAGATACATTGATACATTGATATAGATACATTGTTATATCCTGCGTTGATCTTTCATGGATAGTTTCATATAAATAAAGACAAGAGCCCTCATGGGCTGAATGTTTTATTTTGCATTTTATTAACCCTTTCAATTCCGGGCAATTTTTCCAAGGTGGTCTTTCAGGATCCAAGCAAAGTTTTCTTTAGCGACCTGATGACAAATATATACGCCACGAAAAGGTTCTCTCAGCGACCTCAAGACGTATATATATACGTCATATATTCTTAAAGGGACATAACTAACCTGTGCCAGCAATGCTTTTTGTTTATATTTCCCTGGTTTAACCAACGGAAATGAATTGTTATACGGATATTTACTTACGTGAAGCTGTCCACGGTCTGTTTCTATGATTTTTGTTTAGACTGAAACGCAGCTTAAATGTAGGAAACTTCAATTTTATGCTTTTTGATAAAGTTGAGTATACTGTAAACCTTTTGATGCAAAGTTGGATTGGAATTTGAGTGTTCAGGATTTACCAGAAGTTTCAGTTGGAAGATATTTGGTTTTTCTTAATTGAAAGACCTTTATTTATTATTTTTTCTTTCTCTTTGTCGGTTTAAACTTTTCTCAGCAGTATAGTGTTCAGTGTAAATATTTTTAGACTATTTATAGGCCACTAACTTGAAAAATATATATTATTTGCCATTTTGTAGCATTTCTGCTTCAGGGATATTCTCTGCAAAACACCCTTTTCACTTGTTGTTGTTTGCATTTTCCAGTAGCTTTGTTAGCTAGCTAGCTATTGTAGTTGTCTACCTGCGGCTGTGCATGAACTGACTATATTTAGTACAAAAAATTTGTTTAAGATTAGTTTTAGATATTTATATACCTGGATTTAATTTGTTCATAGTATTGGTCATGGGAATGTTGTTTGTTTTATTTTGTTCTTTGTTTTTTCTGCGGCTGCTTTTTTTTTCAGATTATTCTTCATCATGATGGCAACACCACCAGCAAAGATACAGAAATGATTCGGAAGACCTCCAAGGGCTGAAAAAGATGTGTCAATAAGGCTCTTCAAGTCAACGGTTCAGAGATGGAATGAGATAAAGAATGGAACTCGATTTTAACTCTGCAAACAGTCATCAACCAAGGTTTGTGAGGAATAATTTCTGTTCAACATTTTTATTAAGATAGATACAAGGTACATTATCAGTAGAAAATCTGTCAGTAAAAAGTGAAAAATATTTGCATTGGTGGTGACGAATACTTTTTACAAACAAATGTTTTGCCGACAAATTTTTTTATCAATGAATTTTTGTAGCAATAAATTTTTTCTTACTGACAATTTTTTTTACCAATGAATGATTTATTATTATTCAGTATTTTGAATTTCGCAGTTTATCATTTGGGCTTCCTACAGTTTGGCTTAACTCATTTTGATAAGTATCGAAAAAAAAAACATATACAGAAATTTGAAATCAGCTCAAAAATTGTTTAGGCAAATTAGGGCTCCACAAAAAATGTTGTTGGTAAGACGTGACAAGTTTTTACCCTGGTGACGAAGTAGTTGTAAAAAAGATCGAATTTCTTAAAAATCCTTTCAAAAAGCTTATTGGGTTATCTTTCTCAGTATCAAAAACGATGTTTTGAGATCATGTTTCTATGGTTGCTATAAATATTTTTTTAAATTTAGCTTGCAAAGAGCTAATATTGTGGAGGCTTGTTTCCAGTGCTTCACCCCAGTTTACGCTACTTTGATAAACCACATTAGCAATTTTATGGAAATTATGAACACTAATCTGTTGTTTTTTTGCGATGACATCAGCCCCGGATCGGAGAATAGTCATTTCTATCCTTGGCCTTGTAAGTTGCATATATTATTCCCACATGAGTGCCTCAAACTGAAAAAATTTTCTCTTAAAAAGGGATGTATATAAATCAGCCCTCGTAATTTTGGATCTGACCCGTTTTTTAGTAACCTACTTTTTGAGATTTGGGATTTCTTTTTCATGAAAAAAAACATTGAAAGAACCTTCAATAAAAATTCAATTTGATTACTAAAGCTGTCATAAAAATAGATCAAGTGCAGAACAAGTGTGGAACTATAAGCTTGTTATTGACAACATATAATTTCTCTTATTAAAGCTTATTTAAAAAACAGCTTTTATGTATTTTATTTTAATTGCATGTTTAGAAACCCTTTATCCCAAAGCTTTCGAAAGGAAAATTTCCAAAGTTTTTTTTTCCAGGTTGATACTGTCACCAGTTATATGATACTTTTAATTTCCGTCATATTGCGTTTTATTATCTGTTTGCACTAACATTTATCTTTTTTAATGAAATATTGAAGACTTGTATTTTTTGCAACACAGTTTAACACAGTTTAAAGTTGGGTTCTTATGAACGAGGAGAAAAATTGATGAGCACCACTTTCTATTTCAGGGGGCCAGGGGGGGCAGCCCTCCCCCAATAATTTTTCAAAAATAGTTGATAAATAAACAAACCTTTTTTTTGTAATAAGCAAATGTGTGTGTGTGTGTACATAAACAACAATGACAAATTAAGTGAACGTTTGCTCTTTTTCATTTATTTATTTGGTCTATAATCCATACTTCTGACAGTATTTTCTGTATGAAAATGATGATATCAGAAAAATTACATCATTACGGAATGAAAAAGCTTCAAAAAGATGAGAAAGACCTTCTTTCATAAGACATTGAGACGTATAGAGTAGTCAGCCAACGTATAAATGAGGAACTTATTGACAAACATCAGAGTAGAACAGATGCTTTTTGCTTCGTCAATACATAATATTCTTACACTTTACCTTTTTTTCTTAGCTATTTTTCACTCCTATCCATAAGGATCCTCAAAGAAAACACCTATAAGGAGTGTATAAGGAGTCATTATTTCCTCTCTCTAATAGCTGTGAGATGTTGATACAAGACAAAAAACTTACTTCATAGCTTTTATAGAAAGAATTTTAACAAATACTCAAGTTGTTAAAAGGTTTTTCTTCTATTTCCATGCAGAGATTTCTTCGAAAAATGGTTTTAAAAAGAAGGCTTTGTCAGTCAGTCTACAGCACTAAATATGTAAACATTTTCCAGCTTGTCAGCCATAACCATGGTGAGGTCTCCTTTGCCACTAAAAGCTAGCCCCCCCAATATGAAAATCATGGTTACGGGGATGAAATGGGCTTTGGGTAACTAGTCCTAGGCCCCCTTCAAAAATCATGCTGTCCTCAATTTCAAGCTTTTAAAAATACTTTTTAAAATAATTTTTTATTTTAAAGTTCTTTGGAAGATTCTGAACTTAAAAAAATAGTTAATTTGTTGAAAGAAAGCTTTGTTGGGTAGATATTGAGCCTGGCTCTAAAATAAAAAGGGGCCTGGAACTAGTGAAGTAAAAATTATTTTTTAAAAATTTTTTGAAATTAACTTTTCCTTAATGTGTACTATTTGTGTGTAAATTCTCATCCATGAAATTTTATTATAACCCGAGATATTTACCATTCAAGATTGGGGCATTTTTTCCATACACTTGTAGTTATTGTCTTGCCTATTTAAGGGACCCATCATCTGTCTGATGTAAGGACAGAAAATTATACAGGTAGATGTATTCAAAAGAATAGGCATGAAGATGATCATGTCTTGCAGCCACTGTTGCACATGTATATAACACACCCTAATAATTTTTTATTAAGGTATCAATGATCCATGAAAGTAGGAGATTAAATTTGAGGCATGCTACAGATATTTTATTTTTAAAGAGGGAAAATTATTAGTAAAAAAAAGAGCATGACTACCATATCTATATCACCCCCAATCTGATGATATAAGATATTCAATATTTCAAGGTTAAAATTTGGCAAAAACGATGAAGAATCTGATGCCATGAATAAGCTAGGAAAAAATTGCCTGATATCTTAGCTTATATTGATAGTTTACAAATGAGATTCCGAAACTATCAAAATTTTTCAATCGATAATTTCAAGGTTATTTTCCTCTTGCATTTTAGTCAATGTTTGGGGATCCATAATTTTCCAATAATCAAGTAACATTTTTTAAACCATACATCAGAAAAGTGCCTGAATGCAAAAGAATTTTACAAAGCTTAATCCAACTGAAATTAAGGAAAATGTATTTTTTCAAACAGGACTTGAGGGTAATAATGACAGTAAAAATATTTTTTACAATTTTTATGAAAAATAAATTTCAATCAATACTGTGAAAGTCTTCATGTAAAACTTATGATATATTTCAACCCAAGATATATAGTTTTTAATATTCTGCGTTTTTTCTGTCTCCTTGTTAACATTTTAAATTTTATGTATATTCTAGGGGAATTCCCTGACCAAGTAATGTTAAGCTCTTTCTTAATCAAAACGAAATAAAAAGTTATAGGTCATGATTTTTTAAAGCTGTTTCATATGTGCCTTCGTTGCTTATTTTTCATATTTTTGGATTAGTTTAGTTTAAACAAAATATTTTAGCCAAATCAAGTGCTGGTCAAGATATGACAGTAGAATATAAAGAAACCCAAACAGCAACTGAATTTTTGGAAAGTAGTCAATGCAGCTTTTCATAATTTGCACAGAAGTTTTCTTCATTCACAGGAGGTTTTGGGCAGAGACTCGAATGCAGTGTTAGTTCCTTAGTTGACAAACCTGTCGACAAGCACAGCCCCTTGAAATCTGGCACCCACCCTCGTATGATGATGATGGAAATGGTCAAGATTCTGATGATGATTCAGAAACATTTGAAGATAGCTGGGTTGGGTCAGATGAAAGGTAGCTTGGTTAATTTATATTAAATTATCATAATATTAGATAGATTATTTGAAGTGAAACTTGTTGATAATATGAGGTCAGTGGGAATGTCAAAACTTTAATGGGGTATATGCCTGCATGAAACCTTTTGTTAAAAATGTTGGTTTCAGCATGGCATAATCGATGTTTCAAGAACCAATCATATTACAGTCTTTTTGAAAATTGCTTATTTAAACATTTGATAGAATTTTTTCTTTTAGGATTCACTAAACCTTTTCTCTCTCTTGATGTTATTTTGTTGAATCGAATTTCGAACGTATGTTCTTAGCATGGCCCTGGTTTTTAGTATAGAGAAAAGGGTTTTTAGCTACGCTAGACTAGTTGTTGATGTGTTAATTCTTTGTTGGTGAAGCGGCTTTTGATAAGCACAATGGTGATGATAATTTTTTGTGTGGTTGGGTAAAGTATCTTATCTTTTTCTCGTTTTCTCTGTCGTTTTTCTGCGTTTTTCCTGTTAGTTAAAGTTTGATAGGTGGTCCGTTATGATGGATGTTTTCGATGTCCGATGGCCTTTATATAATCATTTAGGATCCCAAATATGTATTATATTTGTAATATTTGTTTTCGTCGAAGTCTTTGATACAAAAAATAGGGCTGGTATTTTGCTAATAATTTTGCTAATAATCTTAAAGAAAATCCGGGGGTAATGATTCTACATAAATTGGTTATTTTATCCTTGGATCCTTACATTTTGAGGTATTTTTTTTAATTGCAAAATACTAGCCCTATTTTTTGTATCATTATAAATAAATACATGGATTTAAATGAGCGATTTGGCAATGAACGTTCAAAAATAGATATCTTATTTTGAAATTTACCCCCTGGATAGGTTATATTTTTGTTGCCAATATCTTTTGACGAGGTTATTTTTTTGAAATACTGTAAGCAAAAAAGTTGTTCAAAATTTAATTATCTTTCGTTTGATACCAAATTTGATATGATTTGGGTAAAAAAATATTTTACTCCATTTTGGGCATAATGACTCACTGTGACGTCATCAGGTGGCTGAATTTTTGGCACCACTAGATAACATTTGTGCAAAGTTTCATGCTTTGTTCACAAAATGAACAATAATTTTCTTATATCGGCTCTACTACCTAGCCTGGTGTAACCAAGCTGTTTTTCTTAAAAAATATAGATGCTTACAAAATCAAAGAATAAAGTCAACTTGAACG